>MJUU01030002.1:31985-80217 GCA_002080025.1 Modiolus philippinarum
GCTAGCCGACAGTTTAGCGGCGAGCACTCCCTGACTCATCTATCAAAATTACGTTTTGTTCCCCAATTTTTCTTTTCAAGATTGTGGTCATGGAGTTAGTAGTCTACCTGTATAGGTTTTATTCGTATGTTTATTATACAATAGGGAAACGGGACAGAGAAAGGGAAGGTTTGGGTACCCATAAACCGGTTTAACCCTACCACTGGAATTTGTGTATTTTATTTCGTTTTTTTTTCTGGTGCGGTTTCTATTTCCTTTGTGGCATGTGGATATGTTTTTTCGGCCATTGTTGGTGTTTCCTGTTATCTCTTTTATATTTTTTTCAGCTAGATTCACGTCTTCCCGGATTTAAGTACCGACTTTGACATTTTCCTGGATTGACTCACTCACTGTGTGACGGGTGCTGTTAACAGAGCAGGACATGCTTACCCTTCCGGAGCACCTGATGGCCCTCTCAGTTTCACTGGGGTTCACACTGTGAGTGCCTTTGTTTTGAATGTTGTGATTTCTATTTCTGTGCTTTGTCTAACATCACTCCTTTCTGTGTCTAACGTCATTGTTTTCTGTGTTCTCGTTTTGCCCATGGCTTTGGACTTCGATCTTTGTCAATTTTACTCCTTTGTTCCTTCGGTATTCTACTACCGTTGTTTTGGACAGGCTAAAAATTGCAATGGGGTTTAACACGTTTCTTTAGGCAAAACCTTCCCTTATGTGTGGTGACTGGCCAAAAAAATAAATTCACGAAAAACTCACGGTAAAAATCAATCTTGAAGAAAGGCCAACTTATCAAAACGACTACCTTTACAATGAAGTATATAAAATATGAAGACGATACAATGATGCCCTGTTACGTAAAACATGTATTTCAAAATGATAAATGTTTACATTTGATATGCTTGGTGTCAATCGAACTAAAACTTCCATGCATTTTACCAAATGCGCATTACAAAGTGTTGTTTTCTTGAGTAGTTTCATACATTGACATTACAAAAGACATTTTTCAGTATAATGGTACATAAATGTCATATAAGTTTACGAAAAATATTTTCACTTGTGGGTTAACTTGTATTTTCTGCAAAATTGTGCTTGTTTTCATCAGATATGCAGTATCAAGATTGTCTGTAGATGTTGGAGCACATTCTAGAAGTGCACAGGAACCAGGCCAAACTACGCATTTTGTTGCACAAATTATAATACACGAGGCTTTTATACCACAAACCCATGTAAATGATATAGCAGTATTAAAACTGACACCAACAGTGACGTTAGGTAGCACAGTTTCTCCGCTTTGTGTTACCACATTACCAACGTCTTACTACTACAATAAGCAATGTGTGGTCACTGGATGGGGCACAACGCAAGGTGATAGTTTTATTCATATCAAGCAATTATAATTTTACGAATCTAATTATTGATAAGTAACTATGAAACATATTACTGCAATTTGTTAAGAAAAGTCTCATTGATACACGTATCAGATTTTTACCCAGTTATTTGTGCTCTATCAGCTTTTTACATCTTTTGCAGACATATCTTGTCGAAATGGCCACATGCAGAAATAAAATTTACATTAAGTTTGGTATTTAGGTATTTGTTTATGGTCTTTCAAATGTTTTGATATATTTTGCTTACGATATTTAACTCTCTTGACGTTGCGTGGGACTATTTAACGTGTCTAATTATTAACACACGACAGCGGATTTAGCTTCAACTGTGTTATATTAAAATGGAAAAGTTTACCATTGCTATGTATAAAGTGCTTCTAGTCTCTAAAGTCTTTAAAGCAATATGCAGTGAATGTTTCATCAATATGTTGACATCATTTACCCACAGCAACTGAAACTTAATGAGGCAAACAATGATTCTACATACTGCCCTTTTCTAGATCTAGGTATCATCATTGACTCTGGTAAAATAAAAACTAAAGTTTATGATAAAAGGGATGATTTTGATTTTACTATTACTAATTTTCCCTTTCTTGACGGCGACGTTCCCCTAGCTCCATCCTACGGGGTGTAATATCTCAACTTGTACGATTCGCTCGCATTTGTTCTACCCTTGAGGTTTTTCTTGACGTAATCTTACTCTCACATCCAAACTTTTACAACAAGGTTACAAATTGCATAAATTATTTAATACTTTTAAGAAGTTTTACAGAAGATATGAACATTTGATATCTGAATATGACGTGACTCGCAAACAGCTAATTACAAAGGGATTTTCTCATCCTCGATTTTATGGAAATGTTATTAAAAAAGGTCAAAAACTGATAAATAATCCAAAAAACTGGGATGTAACTTACATTCTTTACGTAATAGTGAATATCGACGAGATATTCTGAACAAATCCGTTAAATTGGCTTTGGAATCCAGTGACCTAAAGACTTTACATATATACTGGCCTCTCACTGATACTGCCGATGTCTACTGAAATACATGAAGACTCTACCAAACCCTTTGGGGAGTTTTGAGTTTCATTTTTTTTTCCGTAGTGCGACAGTGTTTTGCCAGCAGACTAGATTCATTGAGCTAGCCGGCAGTTTAGCGGCGAGCACTCATTGATCCTTCTTTCAAAATTACGTTTTGTTATATGCTTTTTCTGTTCCAAGATAGTGGTCATTGAGTTAGTAGTCTACCTTATTGGGTTTTATTCGCATGTTTATTATACTATAAGGACACGGGATAGAGAAAGGGGAGGTTTGGGTACCCATAAATCGGTTTAAACCTACCACTGGCTTTTGCTAGTGCCGGTACCAAGTCCGGCTATCCTAAGTTCCTATCGTTATTTATGTTTGTCTCTTGTTTCCATTATTGCTTTTCTGGTGCAGTTTGCTTGTAAATTGTGGCATGTGATTGTAGTTCCTGGCCATTGTAGGTGTTTGCTGTTATCCTGTTTTTGTGATTTGTTATTATTTATTTGAATATTGGGGTATATACAAATTAGCCTTAGGAGCTCAACAAAAGAAGAAATAAAGGGGTATGGAGTACATGTACATGGAAAAAATCGATATAAATACATGGTAAGATTAAGCAGAATGGAACTTTTAATTACGAAGCCCTATATAGTAAGTTAACTTATATAATTAGTCCTGTTATATAGTCCGCTTGTTCACTGAAATTTAGAAAATAGTTATTAAGTTTGTAATGATTTCTATTGTTGCAGTTGGAGCACCTGCTGACAAGTTAAATGAAGTATACAAACCAGTTTTGTCACATGATCAGTGTAAACAGTTACTAAATACAGCTGAGTACGCTCCCTTTGATGAAACGAAAATGATGTGTGCTGGTGGTGATGGAAAAGGAGTATGCAGTGTAAGTTTTTGTTAAAAAAAATCAAACTGCACAGTTTTCTGTATACATTTTAACATAGTTATATGAACCAATTTATGGGCGTCCTATAAATGTAGTAGTAATAACACTGAGAGCGTTTGCCAAATGGGTTTATAATGGATTTATACAACGAACCTATGCCCATTTCAAATAAAGTTTTTAATTATTAGTATTGGAGAGGAATTTACTCTTAGTTCATAAAAAACATAAGCTTTTATTTTAAAATACCCCACAAATGGTGTGTCATCGGATATAAGCATGATCTACTACACGCGTGGCAGCTGACACATGGCAAATTAACATACACGTGAAAACTGAAAATGACCAACCATATATGTGAGATGTTAAAGTTTGCAAACATTCTATTGTTAAATTTTGTTATTGATTTTTTTTTATTTCTGTGCTTTGCAACTATCTAACGTCATTCTTTTCTCGTTTACCATGTCTTTGGACTTCGATTTTTGTAAATATCTATCCTTTGTACCATCGGTATTCTACTGTCGATGTTTTAAATTTAGAAAACCACTATATTTCTAATAATTTTTTCCAATTATTACTTATTTGTCCATTTGAATTTTCATGGTTTTATATAAGGTTGATCATTCTCAGTATGGTAAATAATTTTTAATTGAGAAATTACTGCCGAAGTATGCTTGCGCTCAACAACAAGATTACAATATGTACCTTTGAATATTATGATCAAAAGGGCTAAAGAATCTTGCATTCAGTTTAAAAAGTAAGTGAGAACCAAACCGCTTATCCAAAATGAATAATCCAAGGACAATGGCAACATCGGAAACAACAAAGAAACAGAAACTATTAATATAACAAAAGGGCATTTTACGATAAAAGTACCTAAAATGACAAAAATTATGAAAAATATTTTTCGACACTGAGTATAAATAGTCAAATCACAAATGAACGAAATTATAAAACTAAAGGCTCTTTAGAGCCCGTATAGCTGACCTGGTCCATGGCTGATATAAACTGCAGCCCAATAACTTCAATGGTAAAGGTCTCATTTTCTAGGATCTTGATAGATTTCGATGTGAAAACAGCCCAAATGTTTCAGGAGAAGATATTTGAATGCATTTCCTATAAGGTTCTATGTTTAGCTATGTTCAGCTATGACGACCATCTTGGATGAAGTACCAACATAAAAATCACAAACTCTGAAGGGGACCACCCAAGGACTATTGAAACTTAATTTGGTTTAAATGATTTGAAGTGGACTTGATGGCACATGTTTCACAGCGGGCCAAAAAAGGACAATTTTGACGAGGTTTTAGAGGAAAATATCTTTGAATGTGTTTTCCCATAGTTTCCTATGAAAAACTAATTTCTTATTTGGGCCGTCTTTGATTAGGCACAGACGTCCATAACACATTTGTTGTTAAAAAGGACAACCAAATTACAATTGTGACCAAGTTTAGTTGTAATTTGCTCTATGTCTTTAGAGGAGAAGATCTTTGAATGCTATCCCATCTGGTTTAATGTTAATTTTTGTTCCATGCTGACGACCATCCTAGATACGACTGGGACTTGCCGCAAACAAATTCCAAAGAGAGTCAAGGAATCAGGTGAGCTAAAAAGTAAATTCCGTATTGTAGCTTTAACTGTCAACAGTTTCAGTTTTCTAGTTTAATAATTTGTTTGGGTATTTTTTTTTTGTTCAGGGAGATAGTGGTTCACCATTAGCTTGTTACAGCAGCGAAACAAAACAGTATGATCTCATAGGTATCATTTTAAATTATATTAGGGGAGATGGTAGGGAAAACTTATGAAGTAAAAGCATGTAGTTTTAAATTATCTGGTTTTTCAAAAAAAAAAGACCGAAAGAAATAAATACGTGAAACTAAAACACTTGCTTCTACAAAAAAAATGAAACACGAAATTTTTATCTTAGTCATAAATGACAATCATGCCTTTAGAAGTAGGAAGCTAGGTCAGTCATAGTAGACAACGTTTGGAAGGTCACTCATGGCAGATAATAACGTGTAGTAGATAAAGTATTCACTTCTATGTCAAGGTACAATGCAGCATATCGACATAAGTCTCTAATCATCAAACCGATGCCACTGCTGGTGGACTGTTTGTCCCCGAGGGTATTCACCAACCCAGTAGCCAGTACTTCAGTGATGACCCGAAAACCGATTTTATTTAGAACTTGCAATATCTAAATTGAAGAAAGTTTCTCCCTCATGCATAGCTTTGTCCTTAGCTGATTTTGGCTTCTTTTTTAGATCATATTGGTAATTTATTCTCTATCAGTTTTAAAACATTTCGGTTTATGCATTTCCAATGTTTTAATTTTTATCTGCACTGAAGAGATATTAGTTGTCGAAATGCGCATATGCAGAATCTCAATTCAGAGTGACTTCGGTATTTTGTTATTTAAATAAAATATGAAAGACAAGATGGACATTTCAAATTAAAATCTCTAAAGAGTAAGACCGACTGCATCGAAATATTCATGCGAAATCATGCATCAAACTTTATAATAAAACAATCATGGTCTTTTTTATCGGTTAATACACTATTGTTTTACCTTGAAACACAAATATTCACGTTGACCGATGGTGTCGGTGAATATTGGTTTACAGTCTAGATGAAATCAAAACAGTTGAAAGGCCATAAATAAAAGAGTAAAGAAACCTAATAATGCATATGTCTGTCCTTAAATGATTTTGATGTTATTTTATACCTCTTTAGATTATATTTCCGAAACAATTATTCGTGTTTTTCTATTTTTGTCTTCCAAATGTCTGATTTTCGTCTCAAGAGAGACACAAAATGTTGAAATTGTTATTTCAGAACTTATGTTTACTATAAGTTTGGTAATACATTTTTTATCATGAATTCCAATTAACACGATGGTATACATTACTTCTCTTATTATTTAAATTATTTAATATGTTTACTATAACCGAATATTGGTACATTTAAGGTGTTGTCAGTTGGGGATATGGCTGTGCAGTAGCGGGAACACCTGAGGTTTATACGGATGTACACAAATATCTTGACTGGATATCCAATATTGTATAGTAAAATACATTTTAATTAAACATGCTTATCATTGAAAATCATGACCCTTCAAGAAAACAAATCACAAAGGCCAAATTTTCAAAATTCAAAACCTATGCATGCTATAGATATGGGTAAAATGATTACATACAAATGATAACAGTAAAAACCTATAAAAGCCGAAAACTACGATCACATGCCAAAATTTATAAGCATTAGAAAATCAGTAATAAAGACTATAGACCAATATAAATAACGATAAGAACTCGGGATAGTCGGATTTTGTACTAGCACTAGCAAAGGTCAACGGTGGGGTTAAACCGGTTTATAGGTAATCAAACTTTCCCTTACTATTTCCCGTTTCCCTGTAGTATAATAAACATACGAAAAAAACGAATAAAAAAATACAGGTAGATTACTTATGACCACTGTCTTGAAAAAGAGATTAATATGAGTATGATAATATAAATCATCACACTTGTCGTTATTTTTTCTCAGTAGCAGTAGTTATTCCAGGTGGCACAAATTAGTGACATACCTACATTTTCGCCTTACATCAGATGATACGCATTTCGTCGAGGCAAAAATTTTTAAATCATTTGCATTTTTGCAATTTTTATAATTTTACAATTCGTCAAAGAAAGTAGAAGACGCACATTAAAAGCAAGCTTATGAATTAAATTTGCAGTAATTTTAGTATTAAGTTATTAATTATAACAAAAATATCATTCCATTTGAGAAGATTAAATTATTTTATTTATAATGAGGATTATTATTTTTCATTTAAATATTGTAACTTATACTCCAAAGGGAGATAGTTCATTTAAATTTTCAAATTTTAAAGCAATATGAGCTGCATTTTTTTTTGCAATTTGTTTGTTCCAGAAGAATTCATCATTTCAAGTTATAGTATGCAGAAATTCAGCAGTTTCAAGTCCAATACCTCGTGAAAACATAAAAAAACTAAAAAGAATAAGGAACATGTAACATGAATTAATCAATTTCTGGCAAGCAAAGAATGTAATCTCGGGACGATTGGTATGCATGCTACCTCAGGTCAAATTAACCTGATACATGCGTAACGGAATTGTTCATACTGACAAGATGTCATGGTCCGATAAAATCACGTGCAATGAGCAAAAAGAAAGTTGAATGGTAAGAGTGTAAATTTTTGTTTACATTGCCAAAATAATAAATTTCCATCCATATTATTCTTTCAAGGATGTTCTTACAATTTTAAACACGGGAGGGCTTAAGTTGTTTGAAATCCTAATGATTGATTTAAAAATAACTTCACGTGTACATAGCACTGGTCACGAAATCAACCGATTTTACCACGTCTTTATTTCGTAAGCATTCAAAATAGATTTGCTTCTTTGAAATCAGAACGCAAGTCGGGCATATGATAAACTGCTAACCAACACCGGAGACGGAAAATGAAAAGAGAGGAAATCCGGAGTAATTTTTTTTGCATTTTTCCCAGATTTGTTTTTAAACTACGCACCTAGAGCAAAATAGTTTTAAAAGTTGTGCTTAGACCGGAAACCGAATCACAAATGGCAAGTGTAGACCCATATCACCCAGCCGAAGTTTGCCGATCGGTGGTACGTTTGTTTATGTTGACTATATATAATATCGCAGTCAGGTCCGGTTTTTGGGTCGAACATTTATCACCTGCCATGATTGGTCAGTTTAATAATCGAAATTATTCAGTATTCTTGGTGGTTTTTTTTATTTGCATTAAAGGATATATAATATCATTTTCGACACAATGCGTTCTTAGGACTTCACAAACTGAAGAAATGCAGCTCATGTTGCTTTGGGTAAATGAATCAGTTTTTGGTTTCATATACATTTGTACTTTTTAAGTACCTTTATTCAATAAATACTATTGAAATCATACCCAAAGGTGATTTCGAAACCTGACATCTTTAACAGTTCTTATCAAAACAACATTGCTTGCTGTATATCCTTGCAAATGTTGTCCGCCCCTCCGTAGAAAAAGGACATTGTAATTGGATTTTTCACTTGAATTTCTCATCTCAGCATATATTGAGACAAGAATATATAGTATTACTAAATGACTACTGGTTTGTCTTGCGAAGAACTCTGAAAAAATAACAGTACTAGAATTTTAATCAAAAGGTAAATGGATCCTTCCGTTACATGCCTTTGGTTGTTTCTAATGACAAAAGTCTACAATAAGCAATGAAGGTACATGGATTAAATGCATATGACATAAAATCGCTACAAATACAAGGAAAAACAAAGCAGAGGAACAACTCTTTTAATGTTCTTCATCTGGAAGTCACCATTAGGCATTCAACAATGAGTTTTGCTCAAACATCATAGTAAGTTTAAGGGGGTATCCAATAGTTTCAGGGGAGATAATATAAAATACAGAAGAAGGCAGTGTTTCCCGGGAATATGACGTTGATAACTGTAACGTCACAAAGTAATTCCCATTGTATTTGAGGAAAGGTAATTTGTGCCTTCCAATTTGGCGGACTTTATGTGGATTACAGACGGGAGATTAGTTAAACGTTGCATATTTTTATGATTTACTCTTAAACTGACTCGGTGACCTGTATTGCTTATGCCATTTTTGAGTAGCTTATTATTATTTGAACACAATATCATAATTTCATGTTGTTCATCTTTGTGTGTGTGTGTGTCTTAATTTTTTCTTTTCTGTGCCGTACCCATGTTTTGTCTCTGTTTTCCCCCCTTTTTTGTTTCTGGTATTGCCATTGTCCTTGGATTGTTCGCTTTTGGATTGACGGTTCCGTTCTCACTTACTTTACCTCCATAGAATTGACAAAATGAGAAGTCTTTAAAATATTGTAAATTTGACTGTCTAATTCCATATTTCGTGCAACTTTTTTCGTAATACGTGTTACATACTCTTTAATTAAGTAAAATATAGCATAATTTCTTAAAGCAAATCATTTTTTCTGTAAATCCTTAAAACCTTAACTTTGTTTTTCTGTTGCTCTGGTACCGAGTAGATTAGAAATACTTTCTAAATTAATTTTAAAACTAGAACTTAATTTTTCTTCAGAAAACGCAAAAATGATCAATGTTTAAGGTCGATTTCCATGGAAACAAGATCGGCGACCCAATATTTTCTTGCCATTTTTGGAATCCTCGGCACTTGTTAAATAACATATCTAAGAATTATAAAAATGACAATATAGCAAGAAACTGTTGGATATGCCCTTAAGATGGCCCCTAACACTGGATGATTTATATCCAAACATGTATGTGTTTGAAATATCATTGCATTTTGTCTAGTTATCGATAACCAAAGATCTACACATTTGAAATGAAATATTGATTGTAATATAATACTTCAGTTAAGACAGAAAAGTTGCTATTCAATATTTCTTTCAAATCTTGATAACCGAAAATAAATGAAGAAGAAAGACGTTACTTAGCCAATTGTCACTAAAACAAGGAGCAAGATGTGTAACTATTGCGGAAAGACAAAACACCGAACTTACACTTAATTCAACTTCGTTTCACGTTATATGTAAAACGCGCTGTTATTTGCCATTTGCATTTTCTTTAGAATTTTTATTAAATGAACAAATAAAGTGATAGGGAGAACTTGTATAGTGGACAAAATCCCTTAAATTACATGTACATGGTAAGATTATGCAAATTGAACATTGAAATAGCTTTATATTCGGATTCGGTTTTATTCCATGTTTTATTCTTTAATGAACAATGAAAGGATATGAATTTAATGAACATGAAACAAAGATGTATAAATACATCGTAGAACCAAACAATGCATAAATAATAAAAAGAACACCTACAATGGCCAAAAATTACAATCAAATGCCACACTCTACCAGGAACCGCACAAGAAAACAATAAAGACAAACGCAGACAACGTTAGGAACTCAGGATAGCCGGGTTGATACCGACACTACAAAGAGCTAGTGGTAGGGTTAAACCGGTTTATGGGTACCTAAACCTCCTCTTTTTCTATCCCATTCCCTATACTTGTATAATCATAGAAACTAATTCTTATATATGAAGACTACTATCTCAATGACCACAATCTTGAAAATGAAAGAGTAAGACAAAACGAAATTTAGAAGGATGGGTCAAGGAGTGCTCGCCACTTAACTGCCGGCTAGGTAAAGGAGCCTAGGCTGTTGCTGCTGAAACATTGTCGCACTACAGAAGTAAATTAAATTAAAAAGCTTTTCGAAGGATTTGGTAAAGATTTGGTAGAGAATCATCATGTATTTCAGTAGACATCAGCAGTATCAGTTAGACAAGTATACCTGTAAAATTTTCAGTTCCTTGGATCCCAAAGCAAATTTTACGGAATAATGCAGAATATCCTTTCAATATCCTCTATCACGTGAAAAAAGAAAGTTACTTACCAATTTTTCTGGCTACTTTTTATCAGATAGTAACATATTAACAACATTTCAGTAAAAACAAGAATGAATAATAAGCTGTTTGCGCGTCATACCATATTTAGATATCAAATTTTCGTATCTTCTATGAATCTTCTTGAATTTGTCTAACAGTTTATGAAATCTGTAACTTTGGAGTAAAGTTTGGATGTAATAGTAAATTTTTGTTCATTAAAGTCGTCAACAGTAGGACAGACGCATGTGGATCGTACTTGTTGAGATATATGCACCCCTTAAGATGGAGCTATAGCAACGCCAACGGCAAGAAGAGGGAACTTACTAATATTGAAATCAAAGACATCCCTTTTATCATAAATTTTAGTTTTATTTACACCAAATTTAACGATGAAAGTAAGATCAAGAAAAGAACAGTAATTTGAATCATTATTTGTTTTATTAGTTTTAGTTCTTGTTCCTAAATAAAGTAAACACTGGATTGTAAATAATAAAGTTATCACTTATCTACCCGCTATTATCATTGAAAATTGAAAAAAAAGTATATTACTATTTTGTATGGCTAGATTTTGTAGTTTTTTTTGTATCAAGTCTCGTGCTTGACAGAAGAAAAAAAATCTACAATGAGAGATACACAGTTTGTACCGATGGGAATTCTAAAGACCGTTGCAAAACAAAAAAAATGTTGTCCAGCAAAGGATTCAGTGCCTTGATCATGTCATTGCAAGTCCAGGGACAATGATTTTGTAAGTGATATTAGATAAGAATCTTTGCTTTATTACAATATTTAAACAACAGACCGGAAATATGAAAGACCATTTTATAAGTTTTCAATGACCAGAAAATTTGAAAGATCGTTTAATAAGTTGTCTCAGACCAGAAAATTTGATAGGCCATATAATAAGTTGTCCCATTGTGGGTGTAATCAATATATGTGGAAGGGTTATATAAAGTGTAGAAAAAATCATAACTGCCAATGGCGGTAATAACAGAATTACCGAACAGTATGGTCAAGAGCCGAAGTCCAAGACAAAACAGGGCAAATCAGGTGGAAACCACCGGCATAAATGTCGACCGCAATGGTCTTGACTTAGTAGAGCCGTTTCAAAAGAAATGGTGGGTTAAACAACAGTTGAAACAGTTTTTTATTGGTTTTAATTGATCTAAAACTACAATGGAATTTTTTACACTCCAAAAGTAATTTACACCAGATTTTGGATAATTTATATCACAGTATTTAATAACTGACTCTTAAATAAACGTGAATGTACTGGTTAATGGGATGGATAAATAAGGGGATGAACAGTTACTTCATGCAGAAATAAAACGATGAATGTAGGGATTTTTGTGCAAATCAGGAACCCAGTAAATAGTAGGCAAGATGTTTTCTTTGGGTGCACCTTTAAGCATTTCCGTATCATTGTAGTGCTGTTTGCATATTTATTTTCGTCATATTTAGTACGTATCTTAGTGCAAGACTTTGCCAATTCATTTTGTTGGACAACGATATAGTTCGTTCTTCTTTCAAATGATAGAATGGTTCTTGGAGGCTCTGCTGACTGTTCACTTGTACAAAAACATATTTATTACTAAAATCTTTTGTAATCAACTTAATTGTTTACAGAAAACTTAGATGGTGACTCTTTATAATTAATCTTATTTTGTGTGTAAATTTGGTAATAGTTTTATCTTAAACATATTGACAGCATGTTTGTCTGCACTTATTCGCTTTCACCATTTAATGCAATAATTGGTACAGTACCCTGAAAATTCAACATAACAATTTTACTGCAAAAAGATCACAGAAAAATAGTTTTGATCCTTGTGATCAGAGATTGCAGAGGTTTTGATCACTAGGTCCCGGAAATATGATCAAGGATCATAATTTTGGGATCAAGGATAATGAACGTTTGGATCAAGGATCATAAGCGTTGTGATCAAGGATCACAGGATCACAGGAGTTGTGATCAAGGATCACAAGGGTTGCAATCAAGGGTCACGGACATTGCGATAAAGAATTGCAAGATATCTAACATCCATGACCATTCGCATGTGTAGTTGATAAAATAAAGAATTTAAGAAAAAATATTATGTTATAATTGGTCAATAAATGTTTTCATTATATAAAAAGAAATCAAGAGTTATATGGTGCGTGTATTAGCTATTTTTACAGTTTTGTCCGATTGAAACAATAAGAAATGAAATTGTTTAATTGGTTTGATAAGAAAGCGTTTTTTTTTATTCGATGGACAAAACAGTTTATATTGCCATAATTTTTCAATAATCGGAGGTAAACTTACATAACATTTATAGAAAATATATTAATTTCTTTATTGAATCAATTTATCAATTATTATACCTTTATGATCAGGAATCACAATCTTAAGATCAAGGATCACTACTTTTAGATCAAGGATCACAACCTTGCGATCAAAAAGGGCATTCTTGCGATCAAGGATTACAAAACTGTGATCAAGGATAGCAATCTTGCAATCAAGGATTGAAATATTTTTATGATTGTTGATCACGTAAAAATATTTGATGAATGATCACAAGAAAAAAAAAAGAACAATTATTGACTGCAAAAGGATCACTCGGGGATCACAAAATATGCAAACTTGAATTTTCAGAGTACTGTAACTGCATCTTCAATAATATCAAAACAAGCTTGCAGTTTATTTTCGAATTTTGCCGATATAAAGGCCCTTCTCTACAGAAATTTTCACCTTCTTTATTTGCGATGATGTTCAAGTTCCCCGTTAATATATATCAGTAAGGGTCATGGCGATCAAGGGACGTGGAACATTATCAGCTGTATAAGTAGTTCCTCTCGTAATTAGCATCATACATTATAGGGGAGTACCTGAAAAATACTTTAAGAAGGCATTTTGTAAGAGAAGACAATGACAGGCATGTCAAAATAAACGGTAACAAGTTTTTCAATGTTCGGGTTTCGAAAAATGCCTTCGATGGCAATACTATTATTTTTGTACAGCTTGAAGTCACCACAAGGGGTTTAATTGTTGGTCAGCTTGAAGTCACAACAATTATCTAATTGCTGTTTGAAGTCACAACAATTATCAATTGCTGTTCAGATTGAAGTCACAACAATTATTTAATTGCTGTTCGGTTTCAAGTCATCACAAGGTCTTCAACAAAATGCTTTGCTTATACCTCATAGTAGATTCAATACGACCCCTAGCACAGGATTGAGCGAAATTCATTGGTGATTGTCAAACAATGCTTGATCCATAATGGAATAAATAACTTAAATTCAAATACCAATTTTGATATCGACCAACACGAATCGATATCGCCTCGATATCGAAGCTTCAATTATTACAGTATAACAAATTGACCTCCAGGAATATCAATGAAAATGTCATGAGTGCCGAACAAAGCAGACTAAACGAGATTAAACGAGTTGCGGAATCAACTAATATTAATCTTATTAATATTAATCCTAATCCCATTTTAGTTTTGATGCCCAGCAAAGTTAGATGTCGACTCTTCTTCAACCAAAACTCTCAAAAGTGTCCAGGTTTCGTATCTATCTAGATACCGTTATCAAATTTATAAGAGGCGTCATCTAAATTTTCGCTCGAAATACAAAAAACTATTTTTACCATGAATTCTGTGTTGAACACAGTTTCCCATTAATTGTCAATCCAGCTAAGACAGGTATTATCCGAGCTATTAACTTTACTGCTGCTTAATGTAAGGATTTTGCTCATTTTGAAGTTACCTAAGATGAATAATAAATGATGAAATTTACAACTGAAGTTTTCTAAGAGGTGATTATTATATATAATAATCACCTCTTAGAATATATAATATATATACTATCACTTGATTAACTAGCCCCCGCTGGAGCGAGGTACGGGCTGAGGTTAGGCGTTAGCCGTTGGGGCGCCCACACTCTATCCACATATAGGGGTGCTAAACGTTGAAAAAATACTATCAAACAGGATATGCAATCTACATGAGCATTTGTAAGCCACATGTGTGTGTGTGTGCGTCTGTCGATCTACCAGGGTGGTAAAAGGCCAGTACTATGCTACATCTTCGATATCCACAAACAAATACTAACTGTTCAAGATGTTGTTACGATATCGTGACGATGCTATATATCGACAAAACAATTTGAACATAAGCGTTTTTTATACAATGTTGTTACGATATCGTAATGATATTGACGATATCTTCGATATCGATACATGAAAACAGTACCTTAATCATAGCCGTCGATATCGTCAATATCGACAAGTTCAGCTTTAACATTAGCGTTGTTCCAATGTAGTTACGACATCGTATCATCGATAACAACAAGTACTGATTGAACATAAGAGTTATACAATGTAGTAACGATATCACAACGATGTTGTTCATATCGTCGATACCAACAACTGACTATACAAAGATCATTGACGTTGTTGATAACGCAACGACATCGTAGCGAACTTTTCGATATCGTCGACATCGACAAACATAAACAAGTTGTTGACGATGTTGCGTCGACATCATAACGATGTTGAAGATATCGTCGATATCGACAAACACGTGGTGTTTCACTTGTTATGTAATGTCCTTATGATATCGTTCCGACGATCTTGACGATATCGTCGATATTGACGAACAAGTACTGATTTATTGTTAGTGCTACTGACAATGTATAATAATGTTGAACTTTTCTTACGATGTTGTTACGATATCGGAACGATGTTGACGATATCGTCGGTATCGACAAGCAAGTGCAACTCTCCATTACCGTTGTTGACGTTATAATTATTCTTGTCAAGCACAGTTCCATCATATAATTAACGTTGCTATTACCAACAGTTTGACGATTTCGACGATATCGTGACTACATCGTGTCTTGGACATACCTCGACAAAAGACAGATACGACATACTGACGAGCACAGGGCGCTCAACAAGTCGATTGTAAGAAAACACAGCATTGTAAAATAGTGAGATGTGGGCATATTTAATTCGATAATGAGAGATGTCTTGGACATACCTCGACAAAAGACAGATACGACATACTGACGAGCACAGGGCGCTCAACAAGTCGATTGTAAGAAAACACAGCATTGTAAAATAGTGAGATGTGGGCATATTTAATTCGATAATGAGAGATTGTCTTAGTATTCTATCCAATTTCCTTCAAAAACGTTCAATTTATTTCTTAAATGATGGTTTGTCATCACTTTTTTCAAAAATTGTATGACGACAGTTTTTAGCCCATATCACAGATTTCAATCTAACCAAAAAAATATATACTCCTGTATACTCCTGAGTTCGGTAGAACATACAGTGTCTTAAAAAAACGTTGTTTATTTGCTTAATCTTATAATGGAATAAAAAAGATAACAGGAAACACCTACAATGGCCGAAAAACATAGCCACATGCCAGAAAGTAAATAGGAATTGCACAGGAAAAAACCCACAATAAAAATACAAAAGACAAACATAAACAACGATAGGAACTAGGGACAGCCTATTTACAATGTATTTATAGGGATTTTGTCCCATGTACATTTAGGGCTTGTTATACGGTGTGAGGTTTCTCACTGTGTTGAAGACCGTACGGTGACCACTAGATGTTTTGTTTTGGGTCGAATTAATCTAGAGATGGGATGTTGTCTCCTTGGCATTTATCCCAATTCCTTTTTTCATATTGAGTAAATGACCCTTTATTTGTTTCTTCAATAACCATTTAATTCGAAACTGATAAACAACTCTCCAAATGGAAATCGAAGCATCAACCACATGTCATTAATCCTGAATTCATTGTCATATACATTTTCACCATAAGCCGAAACCGAAACCAATTTAACTTGAATAATATTCAACATTCAAAAGTGTTTCTGTAATATAAATCATACTTAAATCATAGTTTTTATTTTTTTTCGAGGAGTACGAATATATGTGTAAGCGATAGGACAGTGCATAATTCAACATTTGTAAAATAGTACATAAGTTTTGATGTTTTGATATTCGAATTGTCTTCTTGTATATTGAGTGGTATTTGGGTGGCCGGATATATATCTGGAAAAAGATAACATACGGATTAATTGGTCATACATGTCCAAATATAAAAATGACAAAAAAAGTCCGAATCAATTACAGGGAGACGAGTAAGGAAAATCCGTATAACACACGACAGAATCAAGAAAGTGAAACCCAACACAGAACATAAGAACAATAGTCTTTTCTAAAAGATTATTATACACTAATAGGTTTATAACAAGCGAATTTCGACAAAAATGCGTAATTTATTAATATAAACAATTAATATTAAAAACAATTCATTTATAAATATGTATTACTATATATAATTGAATTGTAAATATTCATAATTCATTAATTATTATTTATAAATGAAAAAACCAACTGCTGTTATTATACTAAATTGCAAATATCAATACATGAATTATCAATATTAATAAATGAATTATAAATATTAATAAATGAATTATTTATATAACTAAATGAATAATTATTATTAATAAATAATTTATTAATACTAATAAATGAATTGTAAATATCTGGAAATAATATGCATATA
Source organism: Modiolus philippinarum (assembly GCA_002080025.1). NCBI lineage: Eukaryota > Metazoa > Mollusca > Bivalvia > Mytilida > Modiolidae > Modiolus > Modiolus philippinarum. Next base: position 49,300 of record MJUU01030002.1, read on the forward strand.
TCAATAAATGAAGTATAAATAATGATAAATGATGTATACACATTTATAAATGAATTTAGATAGCGGAAATGAGCAGAAATTTTAGATATAAAAAAATCGTAAATATTTATAATTGATTTATTAATATTTATGAACGAATTATACATATTCATAAATAAACTATCAATATTAAAAAATATATTGTAAATATTATTAATACTAACAGAAGAATTATAAACGTTTATAATGAATTGTTAATATTTATACATCAATTAATGATAAACTGTGACTATTTATAATTCGTTGGTTAATATTTTTATTGAATTATGAATAGTGAAAATTGATCAACTAACATTATAATTCATTACAAATTTTTGCTTTTCATTTATTAATATTCATAATTCAATCTTATACATTTATAGCGAGAACAATAACCAATATCAAGAATTAACTAATTAATATTTATTATTCTTGCTGATTTGTGAATATTTTTATAATTCATTTATTAATATTAATAAATCATTAGTACATTTTTATAATTAATTTATTAATAATGATAATTGATTTATTAATATTTACAATTAAATCATATTATTGATAAATATAGATAATTATATTCCAATTATTATTATTGAAAAATGAATTATTAATATTTATAATTGAATTCTAACTATTAACAATTAAATCATAAATATTTAAAAATGAATTGTTAATATTGACAATTTATTCTAAATAATAATTATTATTATATTGAATTGTAAATATCAATAAATGAATTATTAATATTGATAAATGAATTAGAAATATTTTTAAATGATTCCCAATATTAATAAATGAAGTATAAATATTGACAGATGAAGTTAAAATAATCATAAATGAATATTTAATATAACAAACAAGCAGAAATTATACATATTAAAAAAGACATCACAAATATTTATAATTTATAGATGAATAACACTAATCAATGAATTATTAATCAAATAATTTTAATTATTATAAAAATATATATATGTTGTGCGATGGTAACAATGGAACAAAATAAAATTGTATAGTTGCCACGATTAAAAAGTAAAACACACAAAAATGACAAAAATGAAAAGAAGGGAAGACTGCCCAACGTTTCGGCCTTATGGCCTGAAATACGAAGAAGAAGATGGAAATGACAAGAGAAGGCAGACCTAATGGCGTGTCAAAGATATTACCTGTAAAAATCGTGCCAAATCAAAAACGAGAAATAAAACATTAGTTATCTGTACTATGCAAATATTGAACTTTAATACATAAATAATTTTATAAAATAGACTACTTCTTAACATTCATACCAAAGGGTCGAGCAGTTCCAAGGAAATAGATGATTATTCGTCAAGGAACTGTCGTTGTTTCTCACCTGCACTAGTTTGTATAAGTTACATGCATGTCCAGTATGCTGTGGTTAGCTCGCCGAAAATGTTCACCTACTGGGAAACCATTTCGATTGGCGACGCGCTGTTTATGTTCGACAAAGCGATCACCAATCTACGGCAAGTCTCACCCATATAGATCATCTTAAAGCGTTTACAGCCCACAGCATACACTACATTTTCAGTAGTACGCGTGAAACCATTTTTTAGTTTGAAAACGTTAGCCGGCCCTACTACTTCATCGGTTACCCAAGTAAAAGGACAAGCCAAACAGCGAGATCGCTTACATTCTCTAGTGCCCTTTTATTTACAGGGAGTTTGAGGAGTAGCACTCTTGAAAGAACTAGTTACAAGGTGCTGTTTTAGACTCTTCCCTTTTCTGAAGGCTGCAATGGGGGTCGAATCCTGGAACACTGTCGACATATGTTCGTTCTCGAGAACTTTAGATTTGAAGTTGCGTATCAAAATATTATACCTCTACATTGACAACTCTGGACGTCTGAAAACAAAACTTTACGACAAGCGTGATGATTTCGACTTTCCAATAGTGAACTTCTCCGGCATATGGCATGTACATTTCACAACCCATTCGCTATTACCGTGCATGTAGTTTATACAGCGATTATGTCAACAGAGCGAAATTACTGTCTCAAAAACTTATACATGAAGGGTATGTTCAGTCACTGTTGCAATTGTCACTACAGAAGTTTTACGGTCGTCACCACGATTTGACAGACCATTACAATGTTACGGTTTCACAAATGATTTTGGTTTTATGATTTTGGAATTTCCCCTTTCCTCGTTCTTGCTTCGGTATTCGTTTGCCGATTGTGTTCGTTGTGAGGGTGGTATGTCAGAACCAACGGAACCCGGTCGTCGGTATTTCTCAACCTTTTCTCCATAGCCTCGGATCTGGTCACTTGGGAAACTGAATTCATAGCTCAATCCAGAAGTTTGAATATTATTCAAGTTAAATTGGTTTCGGTCTCGGTTTCGGTTTCGGCTTATAGTGAAAATGTCTAAAATAGGTATCACATACAAACAGAGAACGTAAAGGAGAGACGAAAAAGAAAATAAACACACAAAAAAGTAAGTAATTACAGTGTTAACCCCTACAGAAGTGGAATGCCATTAGCAGCTCTGGAAGGTAAGTATGGCCTGCTCCAAATGTGACAGCCGTGAAAGATTTTCAGAAGTTTTATCAGCCGAACAGTGAACATGTTTAGCGTTTTAGATCTAACACGAGGTAGTAAGCCTCCTTTTTTATTTGTTTAAATTGAGACATTTTTAATGACAAAATAGTGAATTATATTTTAGTATTTTTCATTTTCAGTTCTACTATTGGGGTTATTTGGAATTGTGTTTTTATATTTTTCTGGAGTAATACAGGTGTATAAAGTACCAATTGTGGGACTTCCAGTACATTTTTGTCAGTTAGAACGGAAATCACGAAGCATAAATAACCTAAGATTTATCGAAGGCCATGAAAGGAGACATTGGTACAAAAAAGGGCTTTAAAACAATATACAGCACCTTTTAAATACTTAAGTATTTATCGTAAATATTAGTTCTTCCTTTATATGGCCATTAAAATGATTTACCCTCCGTGAACACTTTCTTAACTACTATTGTATCTTCCTTAACATAGCCTCCTATTCTAACCGATATTTGATAAGAACATTGTATAACTAAGGTGCAATAAAACATGGATAGACTGATTTTGTTTGCCGTATTTATTTCTGTTCTTTGTCTTGCTGAAGGTAAGTATAGATACGAAATCAACAATTCTGTTATTCACGTATATTAAATTCAAATTTCTACTGAAAACACATAAATTGTTTCAATAATCACTAAAATTTATTGCAATTTATATTTATGTGTACATTATATTTGATATCAAATATAATACTTTATGCTTAAATCTATAGTTTGTATTCAAAACCAAACCGTGAGTCTAAAAACGAGCAATCCTAGGACAACGGAAACATCGGAAACACCAAATATCATGAACACCTTTAATTGTGTAATACTAGTACTCTATTTCGGTGGAAGCTGAAGTGATACATTTATTACGGTGAGTGAGAACTAAACCGTCAGTCTAAAATATAATAATACAAAGACACAGGCAACATCAGAAACACAAAGATACAAAATACAAAGACATATAAGTACGGCACAGGAAACATAAACACACTTGAATAACATGGGCACAATTTAAAACCATTGGTGAGACCATGTGCACCGGTAGTAAAAGCATCTCCCCAGCTTCTTATAAGAAACATAAGACACAACGCAATTATGAACATGTCAAATCCGGTAGTGAAAAGAGTACCATTAGAAATATCAGAAAAAAGGTAATCTATATTCTTTTCACAATGAAATTTTTGTTCTACATGTACACTCATCAGTCGCAGTCATTTCAGAGTCAATGTTTTCATTATTATGTTCGGGGTAAAGGCTCCTACTCCTTTTCTTTCTATAGTTTTATACTGTATTTTTTCATTTCCATTGTTTTTTTTCTATCATCAGACAAAGCACAAAAACAGTTTTTAGAATGTTTTGTAAAAAGGTAAACTACTTTTATTCAAAGATTTCTGTGAATAATACCGTATAGCAGGTTATTTTCGCGGGTCGCTAATTTTGGCGTATTTTAGTGGTCGAGCCGAAATCGCCAAAATAAATTCCGCCAAAGTTTATTCTACAGTTTATATATTTATACAAGTGTGTGAAATTTATAATTTTTTTTAATTATTACCTTTGGACACTAATTAGTATTTATCATATTGGATTGGATATCTCTATATATTGTGCATGTCTAAAGTTTGTATTCAGGCCAAGCCGTGTAGGCGACAAATATTTGAAATTATTGAAAATGTAGGAACCATTACAAATTACATGAAATTAATTAATGGTAATAAAAAATATTAAAAAATCAAAGGATTCGGGTCGTGCACTATTGTTCATCACCCTGGCTACTATCTATTTATATCATTCTTTTCTTTAATATTTCATGTTGATCAACACTTATCATAAACCGAAATTCACTTTTTTTAGTTACAAGGGAAATTTTTTACTATGTATTTTACGTAATCGCGAAAATAAGAACCACCGAATTTTTTTCGTATACCCTGACATTCTTGATATGGCTCTACTTCAACTAAAGAATCATTGATGCGTGTTAAATTTATAAATATTTTTTTCACTTAAATTGGGGGGAAAATACATGACCACTTTGGATTGAAAAATATTCTAGGCCTCGATCATGAACCATTGAACCATTTAGTAAACAAGTAAAAACATAAAATTCATTTTATCAAGAAAATCTCTAATGATGAATAAACTTTCAATATGTAGAATGCATGTTTCCATCCAATATTACCATAACACCAAACTATATCATTTTAATCTGCATTTTGAAGGTTCAATAAACTGTGAGACCCCTCTTTCTTTTGATGCAGTAAAATGTTTGAAAAAAAATCATCATCCTCGTGTTTAATTTTTTGGAAAACATTTATCATTCATTTTTTCTAAAACAATTCTTCTTTTGAAAAAAAGCACTAAAATGTAACTTAATTTTGAGCTTTTTGTTTAGGTGAAAAACTCAATATTATAATTTAATATGATTTAAAATAACTCACTGTTTTAAATGTATAGATTCTTACATTGCTTACTTCTTGGCATTTCTTTCCTGACAAACTTTCTTCAAAGTCTCTCATTCTGTTGGACTTTCTACATTGTTTTAAATTCTTGTAATGTCTTTATATCTGAAAATATAAAAGGATATGGAGTAAATGTACATGGGACAAAATCCCTATAAATACATGGTAAGATTAAGCAAATGGAACAACGCTTTCATTGTTGTTCTTCATCTTGAAGTCACCACCTGAAACCACAGAAGCAAAATCAACAAAACTTTAAAGGAATGATGTACTAAAGGTCTTTAACAAAGAATGCTTATTTTCCTCCGATTCGATAAAAAAAACCCTGACTGCCAGCACGGAACATAGTTTAACATTTTCATCTTCTCTTCTGAAGCCGCTGAAGCAAATGACTAAATTCCGAAGTTATTGTGAAATTAAATTCTGCATATGCGCGTTTCGACAACTTATGTCTCTTCAGTGCAGATAAAACATAAACGTTTGGAAGACCGGAAACTCAAAGATATTATAAAAAAAAGATAGAGAGCAAAAAACCAATATGATCTAAATGTAAAACCAAAATCAGCTAAGAACAGAGCAAATGTAACCAAACTTTTGAGGAATGATGTATGGAAGGCCCTTACAAAGATTGCTCATTTCGTTCCAAATCGATAAAAATTAAGCCGCCAGTGCAGAACATTTTCTATCGAAAAATCATTTTGTTCTGATCTGATTAAAACCATGGTGGCTACCGCAGAATATAGTGTAACATAGGATCATATGGGAAAATATTTTCATCATCTTCTCTGAAACCATTGAAGCAAATTTAACTTTACTGTGTTGGAGTAATGTATGGAACGGTCTTAACAAAGAATACTTATTTCAATCGAATCTGACAAAAACATGGATGCCAGTAGAGAACATTATATAGAATCTATAGGAAAAACATTTTGGTCATCAGCATAGGCATGGCGTAGAAGCATTTTTGTCAGGTGCGCGATACAGGATCGGTATCTGAGCCTCTAGTTGTATTTTGGATTTATTGCCTGACTACACTCAGGACTTCTAAAGAGCTAATCGGTATATATTAACGTCTCGATATCATTGCTAATATATACAACAAACAATGTATCTCAGAACAATATTTCTATCTACTTTAAAGTTGTATTTATACAAATTCCCATCTAAATGTTCTCTGTCTTTATGTACAAATACTCTGTTTCTATTGTTGCTATCATCTCACTGCTTATAGTCGCAATGTTATATACCCCGTACTACACAACTATACTACTTACAATATATGATAACAAAATACTAAAATACCGAAGTTGCATAATTAACAGTAAATGTCGTTCTGCTGTGCACGTGTTTCAAGGAGTAACCTCTCATCAGCAGCGTTAGAATCAAATAATATGGAAAGCCATTATCTATCTTAAACTATCAAAACTATCTTATCAGAACAAAGTTTATAAGCGCAATGCTTATAAACCTTTGTCTTATATATTCACTCTCTTTGTACTATATCACTGTATCCCTATGTGCGTTTATATATTTGTATGTTTAACACCGCCTTTTTATCTATAATCTCAATGATTAAAGGCCTAGTTTATAAACCTGGTGCATATAAATATTTTACGAAAGGATATGGAGTAAATGAACATGAGACCATAACGCGTATGTTAACTCCAACTGCAATAATTTCATATGCAGAAATTAAATTTACAGTAACTTCGGTATTTGGTTATTTAATGAGCTGTATGGTCATTTCGATGCTTTCTCTAATGATATGTCTAATTTAAACCGGTTTTGACCCGTTAGATACATTTTCTTTATTCAAAGTATGTTGAATAAAGCCCCGTGCTATTTCCCGCCAAATCTATTCGGAATACAATTCTCGGTGTTTATCATTGATCATAAGAGAAAAAGATTACACCACTTTATCCTGTTTATTACCAAATTTTATCCACTTTCGATAGTTAAATTTAAAAATTTTAAAATACTCGGCAAGCCTCACAATTAAGATTTTAAAATTTAACTATCGCTAGTGGATAAAATAATGAACGGGATCTTTGTGGTGTAATCTATATTTATCTTATATCCCAACTTGTTTTTAAGCCCGATGCTTATGACTTTATCTTACATCCCTCTCCTTACTTTCTCTCATGGAGAACTAATGGTCTTCCTTCAACAACTCCGACTCCGACTGTAATCTCGGCGGCTATGTATACTCAATTTACTACATAGAGCCGTCCACGTGGACGTTTCCATGTTTTAGTATTTCAACAAACCTAAAAGGGTAATAGGAATTATATGTGTACGTGATCGTGATGATTTAATTTACACCTGTCAATCAAAGTGAAATGAACATCGTTACATTGCTGTTATCTAAATCTATATAGAATGCAATTGTAATTTAAACCACATATCTAAAATAACATCTTCCCTAGCCAAGGGTTATGATTCGCTCCTCTCATCTTCACTCTGATCTTCTGTAGCCAAGGGTTACGAGGGTGAAGATGAGAGGAGCGAATTATAACCCTTGGCCAGTGAAGATGCTAAAATCATCGAAGATTTAGAACATAACTAGTTATCAAGAAGTTGACTAATTGTATTAGATTTAATTTCTCGCCTTATTTGAAACTAGGTAAAACTTATAAATACCTTTGATAATAAAACTCATTGAATTTTCGATTCAGTATGATACCACACGTTATGAATAACTCAAATAAAAAATAGTGTCTTAGAATAATTTTTGAAACGAATCTGTCAATGAAAGGAGCCAGAACCCTCATATTTTTCAGATTGACCATTCAATTTTGCTTTGCTACAACGGAAGAAATCACTGCTGTTAATGATGTCATCTTCACATGTACCTTTCATGCGGTTTCTGTTGTACGACACGTTTGTAACAGAACATTCAATATCTTAGGTGAACGTACAATGTTCTATAGAATAATTGAGGAGTTCCGGACTAGAGAATAACTGAGGAGTTCCGAAATCTGACACAAATTAAAATAATGTGAACCACCTTAATGCATATATGTTTATTTGTTCCAGGAAGAACTTTCGGTAATAAGTTGGCATGTAGAAACGATACCGATTGCGGAATACAGTTTGTTCCTCCAAACGCCCCATCATACGGTATAAGTTCATACATTATCAATGGAAATGAGTCTGTACCCCATAGCTGGCCATGGGTGGTATGTAAAATTTCATAATTATAGTTCGCAAATGTGTAAATGTGTAAATAATTTTTTCAATCTGCAATAAAAGTACATATTCCGAACCTTTTCTGGTTAAAACCTGAATACGAACAATAAAATCCACTAAATATTGCATACGACTTAGAAACATCTGCTTAAATATCATAAATAATAATGTGTTGGTAAGATGAACTACAAAGGTAGAATAAATAATACAATACCAAAGTTACTGTTAATGATTAAATGGTTCAAAACGCCAACAGTGATCAGTAATCATCTTTATCCTTCTTCTATCTATTTCCTGCCAACCAAAATGTTCATTGTGTACTTTTTTACAACTCTAGTTTTCATACGAGGAGGAATGACTACCGAAAGCTTTATCTTATATGGCCTAGTTGTTCGAGTGGTCTAGAGTACTGGACATAGTATAGCGCAGGCTGTGTTGCCATAGATGACAATAATCAGGGGTTCAAATCTAGCTGTAGACCTTAGGGATTTTCCTATGTTAACAGGTTTAAAAAGATGATTTTCATCCCTTTTGGCATTCGGAATCATATTCTACTTTTACAACTCACCAATACATTTTCCTTCATATTATACAAAGCTGTGTACAATGCTTATATCTATATACATCAATTTTACCATTATTACACACACAATATACTTAAACGAGCCTCTTTAACGTGCATTTAGATGTATGTTCTCTATAAATTATAATTATGGTGTAAATGTTCATAAGAGAATAATATATATATATATATATATATATATATAAACATCTATAAACATAGCAACAACAGCAAAATTCCCGACGTACTGGATCCGACAGGATACACACTTTGTGAGAAGAATATAATCAAACAATAGACAAAAGTGAACAGTACACAAATATTAAAGTTAATATTTCAGCCCCTATCCGGGCCTTTTTCAAGAACTTGAAGGATATGCTCGTTAAGGCTAAACTAAAATCACCTGTAATAGGACAATTTAAGACCTGTCCAGACAAACGGTGTCTTTTGTGCAAATACAGTCTTACAACATCGACATTTGAGAGCACAGCAACTGGCGAGAAATTCAAAATTTTCGGCAATTTGTCCTGTAAATCCGAAAATGTGATATATATGATTACGTGTGCGGTATGTCAACAGCAATATATTGGTGAAACAAAAAATTCACTAAATCTCCGTATTAATTTACATCGTAATCACATAAAGAAAAAGGAATTAACACAGGCAACGGCTGTCCATTTCAACAGCATAGGACATAGCTGGACAGACATGCAAGTTGTCGGAATTGACCAAAATAAATCTTGGAATGAGACAAAGCGACAAGCAAAAGAGCGGTTCTGGATGCAAAAAATTAAATCCAGCTTGAATATTAAAACCTGAATTTTGAGATGATTAAAATTCTAAAAGCAGCAGGAAATTTGTGTAAAAATTAAAAATAACACATTTTCCAATTGCAGATATTATTTCTTCCGGATTCACTACAATGTCTTCAGTTATTGATTTTGTTAAATACTTTTAGATATACAGTAACTGACAAAAGTTTTTTCTTCATCTCCCTCCGGGCATTCATCTCGTATTACATTTGTGATAACCAGCGTCTACAATGTAGCTGTTGTTGTTTTGGTTAGACTTTTTATACATAGTTTTTGTTTGATTTTATTTTTTATTTTTATTGTGTTTTGAAAAAGGCCCGGATAGGGGCTGAAATATTAACTGTATTATTTGTGTACTGTTCACTTTTGTCTATTGTTTGATTATATATATATATATATATATATATATAGATATATATTACGATACTTTCATAATTTTGTCGGCCTTAGCCTCATGATGACTTCAAATTTAGAACAACAATTTTAGCTTTGTTTTTGCAATATAATTGTTTTATTTCGTTGAAGAAATTTAGTTTCTATGGCGGGAAATTTCACGTGAGTTGTTTTCTCACTAAAGAGGAGAAATATTTTTAACACATCGGTCAGGCGTTGGTTGAATTTGCTAGAACTCTTACTGTTTGTTCATTCCAACGGTAGAAAGTGTTTATTGTTTTTCTTCACCCATATTGTTCATTTGCTTAATAAAAGAGAACGTATTTTATTGTTTTTCTTCATTCTGCCTTAAATATAACTAGTATTTTATTTTAATGCTGCTTCGGAGAGGTAACTCCCGTTGAAAGCATATGAAAAAAAATAACTTTGTTTTAGAAAACTTGGGCATATTTTGTATTCTGAGGACGCGATTATCAATTTTCATCTGGAAAAGAGAATGTAACTATTGTGTTTCTTTATTCTGAAAAAAGATCGTGTTCGCTATCGTCTCTATCCTTAAAGAGGGACAATTCTTTAATACTTAATCTGGTTTTGTCAAATTCATTCCTTGGAAGATCAAAATATTCTTCCACAAGAGAGAATGAGAGATCTAGGGATTTCATTGGCTGATTAAAATGACATGACTTTTTCTTCAAATAGCCAAGTAAACCAAAAAAAATGAATATATTTTGGGTTTTAATCAAAAAACAAATTTTTCTGATGATATGTCAAGTTTAAACCGGTTTTGACCCGTTAGATAAGTTTTCTTTATTCAACGTATAAAGCCTCGTGAATAAAGCCCCGTGTTATTTCCCGCCAAAACTATTCGGAATACAATGCTCGGTGTTTATCATTGATCATTAGAGAAAAAGATTACACCACTTATCCAAGCCTCGCAATTAAAATTTTAAAATTTAACCGTCTCTAGTGGATAAAATATGGTAATGAACGGGATCTCGGGATCTTGTGGTGTAATCTATATATCTATCTAATATAAACTTCTCCACAAACGCTTTGTTTTTGTAAATTTCCATGTCCTTGTCCATTTCATTTCCGCTGCCTCACAGTTTCTATAAAAGAGAACCCCAACGGGCTTTTATCTCGAAAACACGGAAATTTCAGAATTATATAAAAATTATCTATCATTTACAAGTCGTTCTTTATCATAGTTTTAAACATAAATAAGTCTTTGCCAAAGCTCGAACTTTTAATTGTGTAACCCAATCCAAAGGATCAATACTATCTATTTTATCATCACCCTAAAAATAGAACGTGTTTGTAGTTTAACATGTTAAAGAGTAAACCCTATATCTCGATCGAGATTGTATGTTTTCACTAAGATTTATCAATTAATTTTAACCAATCACAACACGAGATGAAAATCTCGTGTGAAGCATTTCATCTCAGTCGAGGGTTCGTTTCCTACGAGATTTTCGCCGAGATGAAATAATTGATTTAAACCAATCACGATCGAGATTGACACGAGATTTGATTCTCGCACTTCGAGATTGAGGGTTTTAAGCGAGAAACTGTGAATCTCGACAAGATTTCAGTTAGAAAATCTTGCATTTCACACAACTCTTCATCTCGATCGGAAATGAGGGTTTTTGGCGAGAAACTTAGTATCTCGAACGAGAAACCTAGTTTCTCGTCAATATACGCTCTATCCCGATCGAGATGATGGGTTTTTTTTGGCGAGAAACCTGGTATCTCGACCGAGATACCCGGTATCTCGACGAGATACTATATTTCTCGATTTTTTGTGACTTTCGCGTGCCATATAAAGGGGTAATCTGTTCTTTATTTTGAAAAAGGAAAGTGTCCATTATCGAAGTGTTATTTATTGGTGTTTGTTTGTTTGTTTGTATTTTTTTTTTGTTTGTTTGTTTTTTTTTTTTTTGTTTTGTTTTGTTTTTTTTTTTTGTAAGTTCAAGAAATTAAAAGTATAGCGCTCTGAAAAATTTTATAGGTTGCAGTAAACAAAAAAGGCCTATTTAGTTGTGGAGGATCCTTAATACGATTGTGTACAGGGGATGTTGTAGTGTTAACAACATCCGGGTGTGTATATGGGTAAGCTTACTTTACTCTACATTGTACCTGTTATTTATTTTTTTTAATTTTGTTTTTTTTCATCTGCTCATTTGAAATCTTAAATATTTCAAAAACTAGGTTATATCTGTGTAATGGAACAGTCGTTCCAATATTATATTTTCTGTTTAGTCACTGGGGCTGGTATAGAAGGCTAGAAATCCTGCCCCTACCAATTTCTGGAACACTGCCCCATTCGTTTGCTTGTATTTTTGAAGTTGGTTGATTTGTTTTCGTCCTGGTATGGCCGAGATGTTGCTCACTTGACGTTAGGTTGTATGATTTTTTTACTATGGGTAAACGGGACAGATAAAGGGGAGGTTAAGGTACCCATAAGCATGTTTAACCCTACTGCTGGCTTTTGCTAGATCCGTTACCAAGTCCAGCTGTCCCGAGTTCCTATCGCTGTCTACGTTTGTCTTTTGTCTTATTCGTGTTTTTCCTCTGAAGTTCCCTGGCAGATTGTGGCATCTTATTATAATATTCAGCCATTGTAGGTGTTTTTTCCTGTTATCCATTTTTTACATATCAATTAAGATCACGAGTCACATTGTTAGTTCGTGTCAGTACGGTAAAAGATATGTCTGCTTTCATTTATATGATAAATCACAGAAAACCCTCCTGTGTCACAATGTCTCCTGTATCATTAAAGTTCATTCCATGTTTCAAAGCTTTATCTGTGTCAATGAATCAGTTTTACTCTGACTCTGTAAAGGAGGTAGTAATATCATCTTCTCGAGTACTTGTGTCGGTATTATCAACAGTCCCTCTATTAGGAGATGGTGTAGTAAGGAAATCTTCATCAAATTAAGCATAAATTCCTCACTGGTATTCAAGGATGTGTGTAGCAATTCAACTCTCTCTTGAGTTTTTTGTTTTCTTCATCAAGAATGCCAGAAGAACATAACGCTTTATGAACCTTTCTTTTGTTTTGGTTAATGTTTTTTTCAAGTTTTATTACTAAGTTTCTTTGGGCACTTTTTCAATCTTCTCCAATGTGTAATATTTTCAACGTCATTTTTCAAAGTGTCTTTTAAATTATTAATGGTTTCCCGTTTATACATCTGTAATATTTCAATATTTTTTGTATTCTTTAATTGAATCCAGTAAGCAGCAGTGAAAGATCTCCAATGTAATTAACATGTCTCTTTTTTTAATTAAATTCCTCCATTTTAATAGCTAAAAAATAAATTTATATTATAGCGAGGGGATAAGTATGAAATGTGAAAAAAACAAAATTATACTTTAAAAAGTTCAAATGTGCACTTCTGATAACTAGTGTATGAGAAAAGCTACACATGAAGCAGATCATGTTTACCCTTTAGAGTACCTAATGATTATCTTTGTTACAGTTTTTACAGGTGTGGGATTAAAGTGTTTTATTATGTCACCTCAGACGTAGTCCGGGGGGTACATGTTGTTATTCTACGTTTCTTCTGATTTTAATTCTTTTTTTCTTCTTCTTCAAATAAATTTTGTCCGAGCGATTATTTTGAAATGGCTGAATGGAATGCTTTCAAACCTTCAAACTTTGCACAATATTGGACCACCATCTAAATTTATATGCTGTGCGTTGTAAATTTTAAAAATGGCGGTCATTTTAATGTTGCCGCCAATTTACATTGAAAAATTGGGGATTTTATATCTCAAGAACTGCATAAGGGAATTAGTTCATATTAGAGACGTCCGGATAAGCTACTTTACTTAACGTACTTAAACATAAACAACTTAACCAACGAAAAGCTCGAGTTGTTTCGCTTTTTGCTAATTTGAGAGAATGAGATTTTTTTTCACGATTTTAAATCGAAAAGTGTAGGAAGGTAAAATTTAGATAATAGTAATTGAACAATGTCCATTTTTCTGAATTTTCATATCATAAATTTATAGTGCTTGCTGCATATGTAATTTCATGTATGTACTTTGCAAGTAAACACTTCGGAAACAAACGACGAAATAAATTGTGAAGAGTGTATGGTTTTTATGTAAATATATTTCACATTCCTAAAAAAAAATCACTCATTTAATCAACTTGATAGTGCAATAGCGACGTAAATCGGGAGAGAACATGAAGGTAAAATACAATTGTTTATATGTTAAATAAAAAATCGGTCAACTGAACGTCTGAATACCGGTGTTCTGTAGCCATTTTCCCCCATGCCAGTTTTTCCGTGGGACAGATTAGCATATGTTGATATTTCCCCCTGAAAATTAGGCACGTTGTAACCCTTGCTGAACACGGGGAAAATTGAGATCATTTTTCCTTTTTCGTTTTTAAAGATGCAAATTTTTCCGCCTAATACGTCATCATTGATAACATGAGAAACACTTTCTAAATGTTTTGTTGAATCAAATAAAATAAAAATTGACTAAAAGGAAAAGAAAAGGTATAATTACACAACATCATAAAGAATTTAAGTGACGAAGTTTCAACTTGAAGTATACAGACATAAAGACAGTCATATTAAATAACTTCTACGTTCGAAAGTCATATAACTATTGAAAGAGAAATTGTGATTCCACCAAAAACTATACAGATCATGGGATCATCACTTTCAATAAGTCTACCAAATTTGAAGTGAATTGATCAATAGGTTCTTAAGTTATGGCACGACGGGTAAAACCGCCGGATCGACGGACGGACGCGGGGGAAACCTCACAAGATCTCAAGTTTCACTGGGGGTAAAATGATAGTATTCTCATTCTTCCCCGGGGAAAAACTAGCATGGGGGAAAAATGGCTATATAACACCGGCATACTTCTTTAGTGACAAACGCCTATAAGGCCAATTTATTATCAACTTCATTCCAGAACTATAATAATTATAGTTACATACAAATTATTTGTATTTGTGTTTTTTTTTTAAAAAGCACAGGATAATGGGCTGTCCAGGAGTAATAGTTAAGATGGGCGTAACAAGCTCTAGTTTCTCTATTGTTTCTTTATCCTGTACTATAGTTTTAAGTCAATCGATCACCAATCACCACTTTCCGTCTCGCGGTGCTGTTTTCATAATGAATGAAAAATGCCGATCCGGTCTTTTTGTAGACAACAGGAACTAGTATATACATTTTTGTGGTCTCTTTTAATATACATATACTGACTGGCAGATTTGCACACCATCAAGATGGCCCCCTATGCAATATACTGTATTTATAAGTTGCAAATTAAAACAAGCGATATTGTTATTACACAGAAGAAATTTAATGGTAAAAACATAATTTACACAAATTTGAAGCATACTGCCTGACTTTTAAATCGTTCCTATTTATTGAAAACGTTTTTAACTTTACAAATTTATTCACTCCAAGTACAATGAATTGACTAAATATTGAAGATGAATAATATGAACAAATATAAATAAAACGATTGCAAATTATGTCTCATTCTCATGGTGCGTTTATTTTTGAAAGATATATGCTTCGGTAAGTGGTGAAAGGTATATAATCCAAATACGTTTAAATACCTTACGTTTAAGTTCGTATTTAAGTTTCAGTAAGTTGCTTATCGGGAAACCTCTTTTTTGAATAGATGTTCAGTAAGGTGAGAGAATAAACGCGGCAAGAATTTTCAAAATGACCGCCGTTTCCAGGATGACGGCCTTAATACGTAAAAAGTTCGACTTTGTCCGATTTCATGTATATTAAGAGAGCTTCATGTCTTTTATCTATCATGAAATTCAAGGCATTAATGATTTGCAAGTATACTTTTACAGCTTGAAGCTATTGTTGAGTTCCAATATGCTCGTGCTGATCTTTGTGCTGTTGGTTTATGGCAGAAAGCTGTGTATGATATGTTTTATCAAGAGTAATCTACTATATATTATATATACATTATATTACACGGTTTGATATATATAGCATGAAATTTGATAACCCACATTTAAACCATACTGTACATAAACTTTTCCCATAAACCACAGATGAAATCGAATTTAAAATATATATTTTGAAACAGTATTACACATAAATATTATATTTTCCGTAAATAAATATCAGTCAAATATTGAATTGTGAATAAACTTTATATGAACAAAACAATGCTTTATTCAATCCCACTATATTCAGAAAACTGTGGCCTTATTCATCAGTAACATAACAACGATTAAATTCTAGAAATTCCCACAGGTCCTTGCAGATATAATTTAAAACACTATTGTAGATATTTTTTAAAATGTTCTGTTTTCTCACCGAATCGACTGAATTAAAGAAATGATTTCCACTAAATCAACGAGAAACGAGATCACGCTTTCTAATCTGCTCTATTGTACAGTCTGAAATCACACACAACACAAAAAATGATGTATAATTATAAAACTGTGATATGTAGGCTCCACAGCTAACATTTTTTCACATAACTTTTTAATTCCTAAAAGATGATAAAATGAAACTATATTTTAAAACAATCAGAAAAACTAGAAAATGCGTCAATAAATGTAACGCAAATGATGGCGTCACTCAAACATTAAATATAGGACAAAGTCACTTAACTGTCATTTATTTTGGAAGTACTGATCAAGATGCTAAATTTGCTAAAACAATACAGTTTTATAATGTGTAGTTGTCAAGAAATCGACCTGAACTCATAATTTGACGAAGTCATTCATGCATAGATGTAGGTCATGGAAACCAATTGTTAGTGAACAAACGGGTAGTTCTTCTATAGATGAATGTTTCAGTAAAATATTATGATGCTATAATGCATAGTCGTTGAAAAACACACTAAAATGCAAAAGTTAACCAAAGTCATTGAGCGTAAAATGTAGGTCAAAGCCACCTAATTGTCAATGATTTGAGCAGTACTCATCAAGGCAATTATTTTGATGAATCATCGTTGCCTTATAATATTGTGTAGTTGTGGAGAAATGGGCTTAAACGCAAAACTAAACCATAGTCACTGAAGCGTAAAATCTAGGTCAAAGAGTCAAACTGCCAAGTGAACTATGTATTACTATTTAAGATCTTCATACTGATCTACTATCAATGTTCTATACCTTACAGTACCTTAACGCAAAACTAAACCGGACTACGGATGTACGGACGTGCGGACGGGAGGACGGACAAGGGTTACACTATATGCCCCTTCTAAATTTGTTGGCAGGGCATAAAAAAAATTATCTGTGGTTGCTATTATTTATGCAATAAAGTGGAAACTGGATCTTGTATGCCACATGTCTTTTCCTGATTGGCATAGCTTCTATAATACAATAAATACCAAAGTTGCATAGAAAACGGTAAATTTCGTTATGCTTTACACGTGTTTCAAGGGGTAACCTCTCATCAGCATCATTAAAATCAAACAATATCGAAAGCCAAGAGTGAAAAAAGTAGTCATTAACATAAATATCAAAATAGGAGGCCAAATTCTGTATTTTTGTAATTACTGTTTGCTATCGTAAGCAAATACGGATTTTGATTTCACCGTCCTTCTCCGGCTGACATACATAACAGAAATCAATCATGCACGACCAAAAATAATACAAAAAAAATATTCATCCTGAAAAAATATCCCCTCCCCGAATTATATACATATAAATTTAAACTTATAATATAAAAAAATTAACCTTCCTAAAGTCATGACCTTCCCTCATCATTAGGGATGTCTGTACAAAATTGTACGTGCCATGTTTTATAAATTATATTTTTAAAGATTTGACCTTGACCCTAAAAAATGATGTCTGTGCCAAGTTTGATTAAGATATGGCATGTGGTTCTTCAGATAACGTGCAGAAACAAAACAGAATGTTGAATTCTTGTTGTGACCTTGACTTTATTACATAAATCAATAAGTCGTGTCTGTACTGAGTTTCATTTAGAAGTGACATTTTGTTCCAGTTATATTGGAGGAATACGGAAACAATATCCATTTTTGATCTGTTTTTAGAAGTTGTGACCTTTTTTCCATAAACCTCAAAATGATTAGGGATCCTCCTGTCATTAATAGTGATGACTGCGGCAAGTTTCATTTGGTTGTGACATGCTGTTCTGGAGATATCACGCGGAGACTAATACAATATCAAATTTTCGTTTTTGTTTAGAATCTGTGACCTTGACCTTTATCCCGTAAACCTAAATTAATCAAAAGGGGTCCTCCCCTTATCATTATTCATGTCTTTACCGAGTTTCATTAAGATTGAAATGTGGTTGTTAAGATATTGTGCGGAAACAGAAAAATTCCGGTTTTTTACCATTGTAACATAACCTACAAATCAATAAATATAGTCTCTAACATTGTTTCCAGTTTATTACGTATATTTCTCACATCGAGATAGTTATATTTTCACATTTTAAAGTTCAAGGTTTATCCGAGAACTTTAAAATGTGAAAATTTAACTATCGAGATGTGAGAAATTGTCGTAATAAACTGGAAAACAATGTTAGAGATTGTTTCTCTAATTTCTACTCAATTTATTTGAAGTGAAGCGATCTCCGTAGTCTCCAGTCTCAAGTATGGCGCCATTTTGTTGCTATCATCGTTGCTATATGTATCATTGCGCCATTCATTGAAAGGGGTGTTGAATATAATAGTTTTAATAAAAATGTCATATTATCAATAAATTCAGTTATCTTAGTCATAAAAACGCAAAAACCGTTTCGCAGGACAATGATGCAGGTGTTAATTTCATCAACATCCGGTTGCACTATTTCTAGAAACTGACACGAGACATTTACATGATTGACCAATCGCCAATTGAGATCAGATAATACCCATGTTGATTATCATTTCGATAACCCATTAGTCAGGAGGTGTTTATATTTGCTAGAAATTAGAGAAACTTTCTTCTCTCATCATTATTCATGTATGCGCCAAGTTCCAATTAAATGTAACATATCAATCTAGAGATATTGTGCTGAAACGGATAAAATGTCGAATTTTGTTCCATTTTTATAAGTTGCGACCTTGACCTTTGTCGAATTCAGATATGATATGTGGTTCTTAGGATTTTATGCCGAAACCAAAAACTTGACGTCAAAACACTTAGACAACATTCGTCAAATTAAAAGCCGTTTTCGACTTTATCACAACTCGGCTGAAAGTGTATTTTATAAAGCATTATCGAAGTACTGGCAGAATGGCGGATGATACGCTGATAGACTGACAGTACACCGGCAGATGCATCGATCAATGACAATACATTAACAAATGCATTGTTATTTCAGAGAACTCGTAAGAGATTTGTCTGTCGATGTTGGTGTCCATTCCAGAACTTCAGACGAACCAGGTCAAAATAGGCACGAAGTAGCACAAGTTATTACACATAATGACTATATCTCTTTTAACCATTCAAATGACATAGCAGTGTTAAAACTGGAACCACGAGTGATGTTAAATAATAAGACAGTACCACTTTGTGTATCGACAGCACCAACGTCTTACTACTACAACAAACAATGTGTAGTTACTGGATGGGGCACAACAGAAGGTAATATTTGTCTTCATATCAACTTATTTTCTTGATACAAATATCAGTTTTACTTGCAAATTATACATTGTTTATCAATCTTACAAGTCGAAAGTATAATGCACAAATAATCGACTCACATGAAGCCCATGTAAAATGTCTGCGGAGATATATCGCATCGTTCAAGCCAGAAGCAAAAGTTTCATTTGAAAACTAATCTAATTTTATACCCCAAGTACTGACAAAGAAAAGAAACATTGTTGATTTTCGACTAACAACAAACCATAAAAGACCGTGTGTGTAGAATAATTAACAACACCCCCTCAAAATATTTTGGATTTGACTGGATAGTTTCATTATTATGCGACCAATTGAATGTAAAACCTTATCAGGGCAGTGTTATACATCAATTATTCTACAACAACCGTCTTTGTGGTCTGCTGTCTGTCAGCGATCTACAATTCGTCTGTCTATTGTCAGCCTATCAGAAAACCGACTTGATTTGTAAAATTACATCTCTTTGAAATGAAACTTTTGTCACTCGTTTGACCATTCCAATCCAAGACAAATGAATTAAGAACAACCTATGCGGGATATAGTTATAAAATAGACTACTTAAGTGATAGAATTTCAAATGTAACAATATAAAAGAGACAATTTCATTTACATAGTCTTGGTCAACCATATCCCAACGGTCCATATAACTAGCTTAATGCCAATAACAAAATTTCCGTCTCATGTAAGTACATGTAAAATGTCCTGTATCCTTGTATTATTAGAATTGTCTAGAAGAACCTGCACATACAGAGACATTTAAATAGTATGCAAGAACAATATGGCTATTACTGCCGGGATTAAATGTAATACTTAAATGTCGTTCTAGTTTTCAGTCGTCCATCATAAACCTCAAAATATGAAAATGACTTTATTTCATTTATTAATTATTAAATGATACTAAGCGTATTGTATTGACTTAATAAATGTGTTTATATCATTGTGAATATATTTTTATTAATAACGCATATAAATTGTTACTATGATATATCCATTTGCGATCATGAGATATAGCTACAAGATAACAAATAGGACAAATAGCAAAATACCAAAGTTACTGTACATTTGTTTTCTGCATATGCGCATTTCGACAACTTATGTCTCATCAGTGCAGATCAAACCAAAACATGTGTTCACTAATCGAAAAACGTGTAAAAGCTGATAGAGAACAAATAACCAAAAGGATCTAAATAGAAAAGCCAAAATTCAGCTAAGGACATAACAGATTAATAACAAACATGGCATACTCCTTTATTACAAAACGATTAATAGGAATAAAACGTCAACGTCATGTATACGTCATCAACAGAATTAACCAAACTATATCGTCGGACTATACAGTTATTATTAATGTGACTATAGTAAGTGAGAACCGAACCGTCAATCCAAACCGAACAATCAAAGGACAATGGCAACATCAGAAACAAAAAAGAAAAAAAAAACAGAGACACAACATGGGTACGGCACAGAAAAGAAAAATGAAGACACACACACACAAAAGATGAACAATAAGGACCCAATGAAAAATCATGGGTGAGATCAGGTGCACCGGTAGAGTTAGCATCTCCTGTTTCTTATAAGAAACCCGCCGTGTTGAACATTAAAGTCAAATCCGGTAGAGGAAACAACAATTAAGCTTTAGAGGGAAAAATCTGTTGTCATGTGGGAAACAAATATCCCATAGCGGTCCACAAGATGGTGATGTCGACCGTAAAACTTCTGGAGGGATGATTTCAGGTTTTGGGTAACATACCCTTGTTGAAGTAGCCTATTTGTGAGCAACCAGTAAAACAGTCATTTAGAGTGCTATTTTAACATGAAAAAAATTGTTACTTGCTACTGAAAAAACAGAATCCAGCTAAATATATGTACTGTCATGGTCACTAAGCTGTTCATCACATTTTAAATTATCACAGCTTTTTATAGGAATATAGTCTGTTTACTAAAATAGGATCTATGACATAAATATCGTCTATTATAAAACGAATTTTTTAAATTGCAATGTTTCCATTAAAAAGGGCGGGAATTTGTAAGATTACTCCTTGATACATGTGTCATGTGTGCAGCATAACATAATCTGTTTTCTGTACAACATGGATATTTGTTTTGTGTTTAAAGATGTTCAACTACAAAATATTCCTCATTTTAGAATTGACCCCGCAATAGGGTCTGTAAGTCGCGTTCTACTTTCACTTTCACTAACTGGAAACTTTTGACGTCACTATACAAAACGCGCATTAAATACGTCAACCGAATTCACTTCCGGGACATTTTTAGCAATGTCACAAAGTCTGGATCGATTAGGGACCGACCATTTAACCTGCAGGTGGGGGTTATGGTTTTTTTTTCTAGACAGAAAATTTTTTTCGCGCATAGCGCGAAAAAAAATATTTATTTTTTGCACGTGTATTTTTTTTCAAATAAAATCAGATCCAAAATATTTTTTTAGAAAAAAACAACCATAACCCCCCCCCCTTTCAAGTTAAATGGTCGGTCCCTTAGACTCTTTATATTGGGCTATCTACCACAGCTGGAATAGTGTGTTGAGAGAGACTACGTGTCTCTAAGAAAAATCGCTATTTTATTTAATTTCTACCTAAGCTAAGGTATTAAAGGTTACTATTCATTAATGTAAAAATATTCTGGTTCATTGAAAATGAATCCGAAGGTTAATTTGAACTGTGAATCAAAAACCCCACTATTCCACCATAGTATTCATAAGTAATGGTACCCGGGAACAATGTTTTTCATTCATTCTCATTGGTCATGTGACGAGACTTACAGGCCCTATTCTTGAATCTGCTATGGGACTTTGCTTAGGAGACTTCGTTCTGGAAATTATCGTATTTGTTTACCTAGTGCAGTTAAATATAATTCTGCTTATTATTTTTTGTCTATAGATGGAGCACCTGCTGACAAGCTACATGAAGTATACAAACCTGTTCTTCCACATGACCAATGTAAACAACAGATTATGCATCCTGATTTTGACGAAACGAAAATGTTGTGTGCTGGTGGTGATGGGAAAGGAGTATGCCATGTATGGTTAAAATATGTGTTTAGTCATATAGATGACATTGAATAACTGGTTTTTATCAGCATGAAATTATACATTACTTGAAGTCCGACAATAACAGGAAGTAGTATGATGTTTTCACAATGGTCAGCTGTTAGATTCAAATGAGTAATGTCTACACAGTTCTCAAATTAATACTGGCATGTTAAAAAATTATTTGTTAGAACCTTGCAAAAAACGCATATAAACATGAATCAGCTAAGAGTGGCGCACAAAAATCCAGGTATCTTTATAATCTACAATCGAAATTTGTGCCTTAAAAAATTCGGTGAAGTTTTAAATCATATGAATGATATGAACTAAACAAGATGTGTTTGTGAAACACTACAGATGCCCCCAGATTCTACAGTTAAATATATGAAAATACCCAATTTTACCCTTTTGGACCTCTGTGACCTTCTCATTTGACCTAATTTTTTTTGCATATTAATGTTCATATTGACAAGACCTATATACTTGACAAGTATTAAAAGTCTATCTTACATAGTTTAAACGTTGTTTATTACAATTAAAACAGCAAATTTAGCCACTTTATTCTGAAACAGATGAAGCCCGTTAGGGCCTTTTGTTTATTGAAATGGCTTTAATTGTTAAAAGTATCTATTTAAAAATGCTATAAGAAACCTACAGAAAAATACTGCATCAAGATCCGACAAAAAAATTAAAAAATCATTTTCCGTTAGTTCCCCTTTTGGCCTTTTGTTTCTCAAAAATGGTTAGTGCTGCCTCACATCTGTTGCATACTACAGTTGCGCAATTTTATTAGCAATAACATGAAACAAACCCCGTCTCAATAGGATAAATAATAAAGATTCTACAGTCAAATATGTGAAAACAGCCAATTTCACCCCTTTTTTACCCTCTGTGACCTTGACCTTTGACCTGACCTAATGTTTTTGGGCATATTCATGTTCCTCTTGACTAGACCTATACATTTGCCAAGTAAATTCAATAGTTATAGCCAAGGTTAAAGTTTAGGACGCACAAACAGACAGACAAACAGACAGGACAAAAACAATATGCCCCCGATCATCGATCCGGGGGCATAAAAATACTACGAAGCAAATTCTGTTCCGGCAAGTATGAAATAATTGAATAGGTAGACTTTAATTTCGGGGATGTACAGTAGGGTGCAGACAAAACCTCTCGCCAAGTTAACTTGAACCAGTCATAAAAGCTCTTCTAAGTTAACTTAGGACCGTTTTCAAGTTAACTTAGACCAGTCATAGAGCAATCATAAAAGCTACTCTCAGTTAACTTTAGAACTGTTCTAGAGCCATGACTGCTCTAACCTGTTCTGGTCATAGAATTCTAACTGCTTTGACCTGTTCTGGTCGTAGAGCCCTGACTGCTCTGACCTGTTCTGGTCATAGAGCCCTGACCGCTCTAACCAGTCATAGAAACCTGACTGCTCTGACCTGTCATAGAGCCCTGACTGCTTTAATGTTACAGCAATGGAAACGTTCAACATTCCCAAATTAGCGCTCATCGTGAGCACTCGTCGTGTAAAGCGTGTGCGTGTATCGTGTAAAGTTCTCGTATTGTGTAACGTGCGTTTACTACTTTCATTCAAAAGACCACATTTTATAGATATGTTTGCCCGTTTTCTTTGCCTAGAAAAATTATTTATTCTCATGAAAACTTCGAACAAATAAATTATTTATTTCCACGACAAGTAGGATTAAAATATGTATTTGTTTTCTCTGGGACCTGGGACTAATATAAGCCCCAGCGCTGGGACCAAGATTAAATTATTTATTTACAAAATCGCCCTATTCCCACCCCTGAAAATCAACTGGTCGCCCCCTCATTTCTGTTTTTTGAAAGATAATAATAGATATTTACAACTGCAACTTTACAACTTTAAAAAATATTAACATATTAACATATAGAGTATCACATGTTTTGGGCTATACTATTCATGAAGAAAATCTTCCTTTTCTTATAAATTTTAGGTTAAATTACAGAAAATTGAAGTATTGCGGGCATCGATATAATATCGAATGAAGAAAATCTGCCTTTCTTATATATTTCATGTTAATTACAGCAAATTGAAGTATTGTGGCAGAGACATATAATTATGTCTCTGATTGCGGGCATCGATATAATATCGAATGAAGAAAATCTGCTTTTTCTTATATATTTTAGGTTAAATAACAGAAAGTTGAAGTACTGCGGGCATCAATATGATATCGAATGAAGAAAATGTGCCTTTTGTTATATATTTTAGGTTAAATAACAGAAAGTTGAAGTATTGCGGGCAACGATATATTATCGAATGAAGGAAATCTGCTTTTTCTTATATATTTTAGGTTAAATAACAGATAGTTGAAGTATTGCGGGCATCGATATAATATCCGTTGAAGAAAATCTTTCTTTTCTCATATATTTCATGTTAAATTACAGCAAGTTGAAGTATTGTGGGCATTAATATAATATCGAATGAAGAAAATCTGCTTTTTCTTATATTTTAGGTTTAATAACAGAAAGTTGAAGTATTGCGGGCATCGATATGATATCGAATGAAGAAAATCTGCTTTTTCTTATATATTATAGGTTAAATTACAGAAAGTTGAAGTATTGCGGGCAGCGATATAATATTAATGAAGAAAATCTGCTTTTTCTTATATATTTTAGGTTAAATAACTGAAAGTTGAATATTGCGGGCATCGATATAATATTGAATGAAGAAAATCTGCCTTTTGTTATATATTTTAGGTTAAATTACAAAAAGTTGAAGTATTGCAGCCATTGATGTAATATCGAATAAAGAAATTCTGCCTTTTCTTATATATTTTATGTTAAATTACAGCAAGTTAAAGTATTGCAGGCATCAATATAATATCGAAGGAAGAAAATCTGCTTTTTCTTATATATTTGAGGTTAAATAACAGAAAGTTAAAGTATTGCGGGCATCAATATAATATCGAATGAAGAAAATCTGCCTTTTCTTATACATTTCAGGTTAAATTGCAGCAAGTTAAAGTATTGCGGGCATCGATATAATATCGAATGAAGAAAATCTGCCTTTTCTATATATTTTAGGTTAAATCACAGCAAGTTTAAGTATTGCGGGCATCGATATAATATTGAATGATGAAAATCTGCCTTTTCTTATATATTTTAGATTAAATTACAGCAAGTTGAAGTATTGCGGGCATCGATATAATATCCACTGAAGAAAATCTGCTTTTTCTTATATATTTTAGATTAAATTACAGAAAGTTGGAGTATTGCGGGCATCGATATCATATCGAATGAAGAAAATCTGCTTTTTCTTATATATTTTAGGTTAAATTTCAGCAAGTTATAGTATTGCAGGCATTGATATAATATCGAATGAAGAAAATCTGCTTTTTCTTCTATATTTCATGTTACCCAGTAAATTACAGCAAGTTGAAGTATTGCGGGGTGCGATATAATATCGAATGAAGAAAATCTGCTTTTTCTTATATATTTTAGGTTAAATTAGGGACTGACCATTTAACTTGAAAGGGGGGGTTATGGTTTTTTTCTGGACAGAAAACATTTATTCATTTAATTAACTAGTTCAAACAAAATATTTTTTTGAAAATAAGCATTAATATTTTGGGCAGAAAGCCCCATTCAGAATATTTTTATCATCACTAAATTGCAGCCAAAATATTTTTTTTTCACATAAAATCAGCGTCAGAATATTTTATTCGAAAAAAAAACCATAGCCCCCCCCCCCTTTTTTCAGGTTAAATGGTCGGTCCCTTACAGAAAGTTGAAGTATTGCGGGCATCGATATAATATCGAATGAAGAAAATCTGCTTTTTCTTATATATTTGAGGTTAAATTACAACAAGTTGTAGTATTTTGGGTGCATCATTTTAACGTGAAAATGAAATATGCACCTTTTCTAATATTTGATGTTTGTGGCTGTTAAATGCAAGATATTTCATTAACTACATGACTGATTTATATTCAGTTTGTTTATTTATTTATCTAATTGTTTATTTTACAAAATAAGAGTATTACAATTTTCAAGTACATAAAAGTGACTGTTTTCTGATAGTTCTGATATGGTTACGGCAAAATTGAAGAAAATTGCACTCAACTTGTGAAAAATTTGTGCGTTCGTTGTGTGAATCGTGTGCCGGTGGCAGGGAATGTGGGACGCATGGTTACCATGGCTGTATTAAATTTTGAGTATTCACAGTTATTGTATTGTTTTAGAGCTATACGAATAATCAGAGCAGTCAGGACCCTATGACTGGTCAGAGCAGTCAGGGCTCTATGACAGGTCAGAGCAGTCAAGATTCTATGACAGGTTAGAGCGGTCAGGGCTCTAGGGCTGCATAATCAGAGCAGTCAGGGCTCTATTACTGGTCAGAGCAGTCAGGATTCTATGACTGCTCCAAGTTAACTTCAAGTTAACTTAGGACCGTTCTCATGACTGCTCCCCAAGTTAACTTGGACGAGGGGTTATGTCTGCACCCTACTGTATTCTAGAAATACGTAAAGGGTCGTCTTTCCTTCGTATTGCTGTCTAGATAAGGGTATATTAATGGCGTTAGTTTCATAAAAGGTATATTTTCTTATACTTTTAGCAATTTTTCTGTTAGAATCATTACGGGGCATATGACAGAATGCCGAAATACACGTTCAAAAGAGCTAATGTCTAAAAATTCTTATATAGCTTTCCTGACAGCAAATAACAATTTAGTACCTGAATCCCAGTCTTTAGATTCTATATCTTAACAGTAAGAACGAATTATATAATTCTATGTCTGATTAAAAGCATCATTAGCATCTAAAGCATATTGACTTTCAGGGCGGTACGGCAATGAGCTAAACAGTTTTGACTTTCATGGCGGTACGCCAATGAGCTAAACAGTTTTGACTTTGAGGGTGGTACGGCAATGAGCTAAACTGTTTTATTTCTCTTTCATACATGGCCTGTAGAGACAACTCTGACATAAAGTTTGAACCTTGATCCCAAAGTTACAACAGCGATTTTTTTTCAGTACTATATTTTGGAATAAGGATTTAAGATTTTATGTAATCTTCATTGCCATTTATCGGACAAAGCTACAAGCATCTATTAAAAATGTGTGCTTGCTTTGCAAATACACTATAACCCAAGTGCGAATCGAGTAAAACAAATTTCACTAGCAATGACATTAATTTGTCATGTCAATTCGTCAAATTACAGACGAAAATTGTTATTATTTCATATTTTTCCTGTTTCTGCGTATTAAAATAGTTTGAACGACACCAGTTATCATTCAAAATAAATTAGTTATTTGTGTACTAAACATCCTAGCTTTCGTTATTCAATTGGTTATAACAACAACGAAAAATCGTAGTGACACACAAGGTAAGTTTTAATGTTATTAGGGTCTAGTTTTAGATTTAAATAATCGAATAAAGCTAAAACTCAGCAATTACGGTGTTACATATCCACACAATCATTTTTCCACAGCGCATCTAATATATACAAAATGGATAATTTACCTATTGGTATCCATTACCGAAGTTAACGTCACAATACCTAGACAAACCTACGCCAATTATAATTTATTAAAATACACATATTCCCCTTTTAAAGTATTTGTGTCATAATATCTAAACAATTTTGTAGATATTTCCCACAGTATAAGTTTGGGAATATATGAGTTTGCAAAAATAAGGGAAACTTAGCTTCTGTCAAAACATTATGGTAAGTGAAAGCAAAAAATCCCGAAATTCAATAAAGTAAAATGCTGAAAAATGCTTAATTAATATATGAAAATAGGTAGTGAGCGCGTGCATTGTATACATGAGAGAAAAATACCATTAAATACATTGCGTTTTTCCCATTAAGGGGAGGGGTGTTCCAGGGACTGGAACTCCCTTTTCTGGATATCTTATTTTTCTAATTTCGTGCCGAATTTAGGTATAGCACATCTGCAGCCTATTATTCCTCTTCCGCCGATACTGAAAGGAACTCTCCGGCTTGCGCTCCATCCCCCGTGCGTTCGTCTACCTCACTTTTTACTTTGTGTTTGCAGATGTTCATATGATATTTGGTATGTTGTTTGCCACCGTGAGTCACAAAGAAGGTTTGATTTGGGTTCGGATCCATGGCTTTATGACGTAGTTGTAACGTTTTATTTATTTCGTCATGAAATAGTTTTCGAGGTCGTGATTTACTACATTTAAAACGGAATAAAGCTAGATATTATGAAATAAAATATCATATCTGATGGCTATGACACATTATCAGTGAAATAGAAATTTCGCAGGTACTTGAATGTCACACGCGGATAAAATTATCTCTTACAAAGTAATAGCTCTTGGACTTATAAAATGTGAAATATAAATTTTCCGGAAATTTTTTTCTAAAACATTGCAGAGATTCATCTGATATTTGGTATATGAGTCTATTAGTTACTACGAGTCATGAATCAAGTGCGAGTTTGGTTCTGGTTCCATCAATTTTTGATGTTATGACGGGCGTTGGTCTCAGACAATTTCTGTTAAATGTTATTTTAAAATTTGAAAAAAATAATTGATTTAACTGATAATTGGTATGTGAGTGTATGCATATAACTTAGATCACGCTTCAATTTTTCAGGTACGCTGATTTAGATAAAAGGGCTCTACATGTTAGTCCTCATTGTCTGTCCATATTTTTTATGTTTACAAAGTATTGTAACTGAGTAATTGATATATGCAACATGAACTGCAATGGTAAACTCTAAGAATGCTTGTTATTTATAAATATTAATATGGTTTCAAAAAAGAAAATAAATCCCACAATTGCATTTCTTTATCATTTTCTCTAGGTTGTTCATGCATTACTTTATGGTGAAACACCTTGTATCATCTTTAATTGTTTCGCCACATATTCTGATTTAATTGTCCCGTATCTTCCTTTTTTCAAAACTTAACATTTAAACGATCAACGCATTTTTGAAATAGAAATGCAGTCCATTTCCAATATTATAGATTCAATGATGGGTGCATGTATCTGATATGGAAAGTCGAGGACCATCGAGGACCGTTGCAAACATGTGCCTTAAGTATGCAATTCTCATTTCAAATTCTTGAACGCCTAGCGGCTATCTTTGACGAGTTGGAAACATAAAAATCATAAATTTTGAAGAGGAACACCCACGGCCTATCATAATCCAAAAGTGTTCCTTGTCCCATCATTATCCAATAAGATTAACTTGTTTTAGGCGAATTTGAGGAGCTCTTTTAGGCGAATTTGAGGAGATCTTTGAAATGATGTATTTCTTATAGCAGTGTTCCTTGCTGACGGCCATCTTTGATGTGGAAAGAACATGAAAACTACTAAGTTTGAAGGGCCTAACAAAAGACTATTTCAAAAGATAGTTCAGACGGTTCCGTCTTCGCATACGCTCATTGAAAAAGTCTTAAATAGATATCCATCCCTCTTGGGGATAGAAGGTTCGGTCCAAACTCTGATTCAAGGTTCGTTTCTTTCTTTATACTACGATAAACATTTCTTTTTACTGTCTGCCACTTTTCAGCAAAAGCACTGTCACAAAAACTGCTGAGTCAGGGATATGTTCAGCCGTTGTTAATTTCGTCCCTTCAGAAATTCTATGGCACCACGACATCGTAGATAGATATGAAATGTCAGTGTCACAAATGAAAACTGACTTTCAGCTAGATTCACGTCTTCCCGGATTTGACATTACCGGTTTTGACTTTATCCTGGATTGACCCACTGACAGTGTGACGGGTGCTGTATACAGAGCAGGACATGCTTACCCTTCCGTACCACCTGATGTCGCTCTCGGTTTTCATGGGAGTTCACACTGTCAGTGCTTTATTTTTTGTGTTCTCTTGTTAAATTTTAGTTTTGTCTTCGTCAGTGATGTTTGTGGTACCGATTTGTCCCTGTCCATGTTTGACTCTAAAGTGATTACAAAAGCTTTCCAAAATTTCACCTTGGTACTGTTTGAGGNTTAGAGAAGTTACATGTACCATGGCTCTCAATTGGTTTTGTTTAGGGTTAGAAAATGACAATAACCAATCAGTAACCTAACAGATCTTTCAAAACATATGCCTCACCGACGGTGTGACGGGTGCTGTATACAGAGCAGGACATGTTTACCCTTCCGGAGCACCTGATGCCACTCTTATTTTTTGAGAGTTCACACTGTTAGTGCTTTAGTTTTTTGTGTTATATATGTAATGTTCGTGTGTTTTGTGGGCATGCGGTGTCTTTGGTCTCTGTCTTCTGGTGTCATTGCTTTTGCCTTGTCTCTGTACTTTGATTTGTGT
>MJUU01030002.1:83748-93853 GCA_002080025.1 Modiolus philippinarum
TTGAAATTGAACGGAAACTAGGGGTTTGCGACGGAAACCCATAGTTTCCGATCGGTATCGTTAATTCGAGTTTAAAGCGAAAACGCTATTCATGGTTTTAGCCAATAAGAAACGAGAAACGGAAATCGCTATTTGATATTTAACGTTCGTCCAATCAGAAACGGAAAACGGTATTCAGGGTTTAATTAAACCTATCAAAATCGTTTTTTTTCTGTTTATCGCTTATATTTCTCTCTTTTTTATTCAAATTCGTATCTTTTATTTATTTTATATATTTTGATATTATAAATTAATTATCAAATAGAGTTGTACCTTTGAAAAATTTAGGTGCGAATGTATATCAGATTAGCGGGTCCTGAGATAATTCGATCTCGACTGTCTATATTCACCTTCACTGGGTAAAAGTGAAATATCGCCGTTTTAGACTTAGTTTAAAAAGAATATTCAATTTAACTAATCTCTAGAGCACAGATTTTTATTTTCATATAACTGGATGTGTACTCTGTTTCGAAATTAAAAAAAAATCATGAAATTTGGTCTGAAAAATAAATAATTTGATAAGCAGTAAAAAAAAGCAAAAACTCGGTCTTATAAATGATCAAAACAATCAGTAATTTAAAACTTTTACTTCATCATATCCTTTCCAAGGAGTTATATAATTTGGAAGTTAAAAATTTCATGAATTTTAGCATTTAAGAGGAATGAAAAGTATAATTTTAAGTTTACGGTTTAAACTTACTCTTTAAAAATGACAAAAACAATAAAGTGCTTTGAAAATTTTACTTCATGATATCCTTTCGAAAGAGTTTGATATGTTGCGAAATAAAAAAAATTATGAAATTTAGCATAGAATAGAAAGAAAAGTTAGATCTTTTAATCAGTGGTTTAAACTCAGTCTTTAAAAATGGCAAAAACAATTCAGTGTTTTGAAAATTTTTCACCATAGTATCCGTTGAGAGGAGTTTTATAATTCCCGAACCAAAAACTTGATGAATTTAAGCATTAAAAAGATATGAAATGTAAAATTTTTAGTCGACGGTTTATACTAACTCTTTAAAAATGTAAAAAAAATTAAGTGTTTTGAAAATTTTACTTCATTATATCTTTGCGAAGAAGTTTGATAAGTTGCGAAATACAAAAATCATCAAATTTAGCATAGAAAAGGTATGAAAAGTAAGATTTTGAAACAACGGTTTAAACTAAGTCTATAGAAATGACCCAAAAAAATTCGGTGTTTTGAAAATTTAACATCATAATATCCTTTCAAAGGAGTTTTATAATTTGCGAAGCAAAA
This sequence comes from Modiolus philippinarum, assembly GCA_002080025.1. Taxonomy (NCBI): domain Eukaryota; kingdom Metazoa; phylum Mollusca; class Bivalvia; order Mytilida; family Modiolidae; genus Modiolus; species Modiolus philippinarum. Next base: position 85,043 of record MJUU01030002.1, read on the forward strand.
ACTTGATGAATTTTAGCATTAAAAACATTATGAAAAGTAAACTTTTATGTAGACGGTTTATACTAACTCTTTAAAAATGTCAAAAAAGTTAAGTGTTTTGAAAATTTTACTTCATTATATCCTTGGGAAGAAGTTTGACATGTTGCGAAATACAAAAATCATCAAAGCTATGAAAAGTATGATTTTGAAACAGCGGTTTAAACTCAGTCTATAAAAATGACCAAAAAAAATTCAGTGTTTTGAAAATTTAACATCATAATATCCTTTCGAAGGAGTTTTGATAATTCGCGAAGCAAAAACTTGATGAATTTTAGCATTAAAAAGATATGAAAAGCAAAATTTTTAGTCTACGGTTTATACTTACTCTTTAAAAATGTTAAAAAAGTTAAGTGTTTTGAAAATTTTACTTCATTATATCCTTGCGAAGAAGTTTGATATGTTGCGAAAATACAAAAATCATTAAAGTTAGCATAGAAAAGGTATGAAAAGTAAAATTTTGAAACAGCAGTTTAAACTCGGTCTTTAAAAACAACAACAAAAAATTCAGTGTTTTGAAAATTTAACATCATAATATCCTTTCGAAGGAGTTTTATAATTCACGAAGCAAAAACTTGATGAATTTTAGCGTTAAAAAGGTATGTTCCTGTTTTTGTAATGAAAAGTAAAATTTTTAGTCTACGATGTAACTCTTTAAAAATGACAAAAAAGTTACGTGTTTTGAAAATTTCACATCATTATATCCTTATGAAGGAGACTGATATATTGTGATATAAAAAAATCTTCAAATTTAACATAGAATATGTATGAAAAGTAAGATTTTTAAAGCAGAGCATACCTATACTATGTTAAATTTGAAGATTTTTTTTATTTTGCAACGTATCAAACTCCTTCGCAAGGATCTAATGATGTGAAATTTTCAAAACACTTAACTTTTTTTAACATTTTTAAAGAGTTTGTATAAACTGTAGACTAAAAATTTTACTTTTCATATCTTTTTAATGCTAAAATCCATCAAGTTTTTCCTTCGCGAATTATCAAAACTCCTTCGGAAGGATATTATGATGTTAAATTTTCAAAACACTGAATTTTTTTTTGGGTCATTTCGATAGACTTAGTTTAAACCACTGTTTCAAAATCTTACTTTCCATACCTTTTCTTTGCTAAATTTGATGATTTTTGTATTTCGCAACATATCAACCTTTTCGCAAGGTTATAATGAAGTAAAATTTTCAAAACACTTAACTTTTTTGACATTTTTAAAGAGTTAGTATAAACCGTAGACTAAAAATTTTACTCTTCATATCTTTTTAATGCTAAAATTCATCAAGTTTTTGGTTCGGGAATTATAAAACTCCTCCCAAAGGATACTATGGTGTAAAATTTTCAAAACACTGACTTGTTTTTGTCATTTTTAAAGACTGAGTTTGAACCACTGATTAAAAAATCTAACTTTTCTGTCAATTCTATGCTTAATTTCATAATTTTTTTTATTTCGCATCATATCAAACTCTTTCGAAAGGATATCATGAAGTTAAATTTTCAAACACTTTATTTTTTTTTTCTCATTTTTATGGAGTAAGTTTAAACCATACTTTTTATTCCTCTTAAATGCTAAAATTCATGAAATTTTTAACTTCCAAATTATATAACTCCTTGGAAAGGATATGATGAAGTAAAAGTTTTATTTAAATTACTGAATTGTTTTGATCATTTATAAGACCGAGTTTTTGTGTTTTTTTTTTTACTGCTTATCTAATTATTTATTTTTCATACAAAATCTCATGATTTTTTTTTAATTTCGAAACACAGTACACCTCCAGTTATATGAAAGTAAAAATCTTTGCTCTATAGATTAGTTAAATTGAATATTCTTTTTAAACTGAGTCTAAAACGGCGATATTTCACAACTTTTAACTGGTGAAGATGAATTTAGACAGTCGAGATCGAATCCACTCAGGACTCGCGAATCTGATATCCATTCGCAACTAAATGTGTCACAGGTACAACTCTATTTGATAATTAATTTATAATATCAAAATATATAAAATAAATAAAAGATACGAAATTTGAATAAAAAAGAGAGAAATATAAGCGATAAACAGAAAAAACGATTTTGATTGGTTTAATTAAACCCTGAATACCGTTTTCCGTTTCTGATTGGACGAACGTTAAATATCAAATAGCGATTTTCGTTTCTCATTTCTCATTGACTAAAACTATGAATAGCGTTTTCGCTTTAAACTCGAAGTAACGATACCGATCGGAAACTATGGGTTTCCGTCGCAAACCCATAGTTTCCGTTCAATTTCAATCGAAAACTAGGGTTTTCGCCGAACACTATGTATACCGATCGGAAACCCATGGTTAACGTGCGGCATACCTAGTATTTCGCACGAAAACCCCTAGTTTCCGTTCGAAATACTAGGTATACCGCATTTTTGTTACTATCGCGTGCCATANAACTATGAATAGCGTTTTCGCTTTAAACTCGAATTAACGATACCGATCGGAAACTATGGGTTTCCGTCGCAAACCCCTAGTTTCCGTTCAATTTCAATCGAAAACTAGGGTTTTCGCCGAAAACTATGTATACCGATCGGAAACCCATGGTGGTTAACGTGCGGCATACCTAGTATTTCGCACGAAAACCCCTAGTTTCCGTTCGAAATACCAGGTATACCGCATTTTTGTTACTATCGCGTGCCATAGAGGCCTTCAACAAAGAGCAAACGCTCTTACCTCACAGTAAGTTCAAGACGGCCCCTAGCACCGGTTTAAGCGGAATTCACTTGCCGAATGTCGAACAACGCCACATCCATCCCCTTCATTTCATTATTTTTGATGGATGCGGGGTTGTCAACAAGCATAACATATCGGGCGAAGTACTCTTACAAACACTGTCATCCATTGCCCGACAAAGGGACCAATGAAATAGACAATACAACATATAAACGATCACAGGACACTCATCGAGTTGTTTGTAAGAGAACTTGGCAATCAAAATCGGGAGATGTGGGCAATATATATGTCTCTGTTTCTTTGATTTTCCGATGTTGCCAAGTAGTCCTTAGATTATTCATTTTAGATTGATACGTTTGGTTCTCACTTAATTAACAAACATGTCCATTGTTACAAATGTATTATTATACTTCATGTAAATTTCCTGTATTCTTATAGGTCAAACGTTTTGTGTCAATTTGGTCTAACAGACAGATAAAGCATTACCTTTTTTTACTGATGTGTAAATTATGTAGAGGGTAACATTTTACATGCATCAGTGAGCAGATGGTGACATTGTTTATGGTTTAATGATTTTCAATAGTGATTTAAATAAAAAAACATTCAGTATAATGAAATAGATAATATATAGCTGGAGGGTGACAGAGCAGATTTGTCGACCGTGGTTTCAAAAGTATATGTTATTTTTATAATATTACACTGGTCAACAACTCGTAATTGCGACCATAGAATTCATTGTTTTTCTGTTACTTTTCATTTAAGACGGCTGTAGATTCTTTGGAAGTGATATATTCATATTAACCCTGCATTTTGATCGGTTAGCTTGGTAACCTTTTTGAGATCTTTTCCCTTGATAGCAAAAACACATTTTAAGATTTTTAAAGGATGATTGTAGCACTTCTAGCAGAATAATACTTATTCCAGCTTCACAGAGGAAACGGGTTCAGATATATTCCTTGTTTGTGCCAATTATTTTAAATATGAATTCAGATTCTTTTACGTCGTATACATATAAGCTACAAAGGAATGGGAAATTCACATACATTTTTGTAAGTTTGATATAAATTCTAGTTTAATTAGTTGTTTTTCTTTGTAAAGTTTGGGATGAAGCTAACTAATTTGTTTTTGCAGTAATTTCAAAGGCCAATTGACTGTGATATAAAAGATGAAAGCATGTGAGAAGGGGAAGTTAGGAGCGCCATAAGACAGGTTAAACCCACTATTTCTTTTGAAATACCTGTACCAAGTCAGGACCATTGCTGTCGACAACTTTTCTGCTGGCTTCCTTCTGATTTATCTCACTTTACTTCGGCTCTTGACAACTCTGTTCTCTAATTTTTTTTATCACTCCTTTGAATATTGGTAATTATTAAGTGTATGTATATAGAGTAGTGTTTATTAAACGAATTGTTTGTGTCTTGCCAGAATCTTCCTGTAGGTTGTTGTGGCGCCTGTGTTCACGCAGTGGCGACATATAGGGATCACTACCCGTCGTCTTGCGTCGGCATCGTCAGTGTCATAAAAAAAATCATCACATTTTTTCAGCCTTCTGTAATTTGGCATTGAGTATCAGTATGGGGAACTCCACCGTGTAACAGAGTTTGGGATCTCTCGCATGCTCACTTCCTATTTGACGGAACTTAGAAAATGTTTTACTTCTTTAAATTTTTGTCAAGTTTTTTTCTCAGAAACCACAAGTCCTAGCCTCCTGCATCAGTATGTGGAACTATACCGTGTTACAAAGTTTGGGATCTCTCACATGCCCACTTCCTATTCGACGGAACTTAATAATATATTTTTGCTGATCACAAAAATTTTTCTACCACATTTTTCTCAGGATTCACATGTGACACCCTCCTGCAATTAAATATGGAATATCATTATAGGGACCTACACCGTGTCACAGAGTTTATGATCTCTTGAATGCTTCTTCCTGTTTGACGGAAATTAGTATATTTTTGCGTCTTGAAAATTTCTGTCACGTTTTTCCCATGAACCATAAATCCCATCCTTCTGCAATTCAAAAGGCAGATCTATAAAGTGTAAGAGACTTTGGGATCTTTCGCAAGACCACTTCCTGTTTGTCGGCACACGGAATATTTTGGCTGATCGGCGTCACATAAAAAGTTCTGTCAAGTTTTTCTCAGGAATCACATATCCCAACCTCCTGACGTTTATTATGGAGTATCAGAATGGGGGCCTTTACTATGCAACAGCGTTATGGATCTCTTGCACGCACACTTCCTGTTTGACGGGATATATATACATTTTTTCTTTTCACGTCATGAGAAAATTTATGCTTTTTCCCTGCCTTCTGCAATTTGGCATGAAGTATCAGAATGGGAACCTATACTGTGTAAGAATGCCTTGGATCACTTGCAGACTCATTCCCTGTTTGACGGAACTTAGAATATGTTTTACGTTATTACGCAGGCGACACATGTCTTCTTGGAAGACTTAATAAAGGGCGTCAATCCCTTCTATATGTAGAGAGGCCGTTTTTAATGATACGACTTGATACACTGATCAAGAAAATCTGCCTGGTTTTTTTGTTGTTTCGTATAATGGATACTGCAACTTAATTTTGTTTTAGCAGATAGTTGAGAAGGAATGTAGAATAAAAATATTAAGTAAATATAAGAGTGTAATATTTTTCACTTTTGAACTTTTTGAATTCAACCTACTGTATTGATATTAAAATTTAGATAGCTTTATCTTCGTATCCCAAATTAACATGAAGCAGACGACATTATGTTTCATTATAGAGTTTACAAAATTAAGTATGACGATCCTGAACTTATGAAATACAAATTAATTTTGACATTCCTGAACGTATAAAATATGACATTTTCGAATTAATTGTGACCTTTCCTAACTTGTGAACTGTGACTTTCTTTTTGACGCCCTTCCATATGTTGCTCCTATGGTCATATTACTAAGTGTATATAGATGAATGAAATTAGCATGTATTCAGAAATTTCTATAACAGACTATAATTGTAAGGAAGTAGCTGTAAGCTGTCGCTGTTATATAACTACTATTATTACAATGGATACTTAACACTGAACTTAAATTTAACTGGAAATTATTTCGGACTTATAATCCATATTCATCATTGGAGTTCATGAAATACGGACTGTCCTATCATTGTTTACGTTTGTCTTTTGTCTTATTTGTGTTTTTTTCTGTGTAGTTCCCTTGCAAATTGTGGCATATGATTTTACAGCTATTGTAGATGTTTCATGTTATCCACTTTTTTTTTACACACAGTGACATTTACAGGTTATTTGCAAAACTGGTTGGACATAATTTAGGTAAAAAAAATTTAATATTGTAATGTATCCCCAGTTTGTAGCTTTATATATATATATTTTTATTTTAAAACCAATACAAATAGAAACATCAATATATGGAAAGTTGAAATGAAAAAAAAAATAGAAATATTTGTTTTCTAATGCTTGTTTTAACGATTTTAGAAATTTGGTTTCATAAGAATGCACATAACATCAGTAAGATCGAATGTACAGTTGGAGTCCTTGTCAGCTGAAATGCCAATCAACCAACATCAACTAATATGTTGAAAATATTGTCTTTGATGTCACAATTATCATAGAATTCCTTCGGACTTGTTTGTGAGTGACTTGAAACGGAGTTTTATCTTACAATAAATATACAATATTGTGTCTTGATATTGTAAAAGAGATGTTGACACTACAAATAAATTTCGAATTTCGTGACACATTTTACTTTTGATCCCTGAATTTCAGCTTGCTTTATCTTCAATAAGAACAATTTTCTTCAAATCTGCCTTACTCACATGAACGTATTAGATAAGAGACGTTTAGTGGCAAAGTGCAGGTTAAAACTGATACAATGAATTTGATAATATTTTTAATTTTTCTTTTAGATTTTACAAATGGTAAGTTCTTTACTCGTATTAAGACATCTAAGCATCATCGTTTCCTCTGGCTGGTAGGCCAGGAGTTGTTAGAACATTAGAGATAAATTGTAATTGAAGTACCCTTTCTCTCCTTTTCTTTGTTTACGTTGTTGTGTCCCATGTAAATACTCATGCATTGAAAGGATATGGAGCAAATGCACATGAGACAAATCTCTAGAAATACACGGTATAACGAATAATGCATGCGAATTAATTTTCTTGATTAGAAGAATCGTGCTATTCAGTCACGATGTCGATCAAAACTTAAGACGAATTTAAAATTAATGGCTTTGTTTCTAATTACCGATCTTTGGCATTGAAATCTACTTTTGTGCAAATTTAGCAGACAAGAAATGATACCAAAATCCAGAATTTCTCCAGTTGATTACGTATAATTTTACCTCAGTGCATTAAACCCATGAGGCAGTCGTTTAAAAACATCATCTGCCAAACTGAACACAATGTTGCATACCACCCTGTTTATCCATCGACAGCCATTTATGATTTTGGATGGTGAAAATATATATCTTTAAAATTAGTTTTTTTTTTCGACAGAAAATCTGCTCCCCGGTCTTTGTCTGTCTTTCAATAGCATTTTATTGGTCTCCATGGTATTATTCCGACATTTTTGTCCAATATTTGGTCATTCGGCTTCATTCATTGGCAAATTAGCAAAATAATTATGAAAAATATGGAAAGTTCTAAAGTATTTTAAATCTTTTTTCCTTATCCCTTTTGCAACATTTTCATTTAAAAGATCAATTAGAATACACGAGCTGTAAATATATCAAAGAGGGATATTTCATATAGATATCACTAAGAAACCGGCTTACGTTGCATAACTGATCTCTCTTATTTAAACGGTGAACCCTGGTTTTTTATTTTTTAAGCATTTTAAAAAATGCAAAGTATGAACAAAATTTATAATATATTTTTAAAATTATCTCCTCATATAGTCATTTTCCCATCATTTCTATGTACAATCCTGAACTTTTCAATTTCGTTTTTTGCGCTCAAATGCGCACCCCCCCCCCACAATTTTATTTTATATTTCGAAAAAGTAAAACAATTATATTTCGACACAGAAATTTACACAAAATTCTGTAATAGGGAAAAAACAAGTACAAATGTACTATCTTTATAAAAAAAGATAGTCAACGCAGTAAAATAGGTGTGTATGGCACGCCAAAGCCACAAAAAAATGAGATAAAATAGCATTATCTCAGGTAACGTTATCTTATATCTGAATTTTTGTGGTTTTGGCGCACATTATCAGACATGTATTATCAGGTTTCCTCATTACCTCCTGATAAGCACTTTTAAATATTTTATACATAGGTCTCTATGCAATCTATATGGTAATGATGTTTTATCTCAAGATAACATAGCTTATTTGTTAATCCATTTTTTCTGACTTTTTGTGGTTTTGGGTTTTGGCGTGCTAGTATATGTATTATCTGTTTTCTAATATCAACCAATCAGACGTAATATCTGTGGTAAACTGTATTATCTGATTTAGGTAACTGTATTATCTGATTTATGTTGAAAGCAATCAGATGTAGATAGATAAATTTCAATAACTTATTAAATTCAATCTTTTTAGATCAAATTATCTTTTCTGAAAAAACTATGTAATAATTTTAGAATTGTAACATGATTTCTTTTCTTATTCTTATCCATTTGCCATTTGTGACAAATTTTGTAATATTGTGTGTATGTATTATTCTATGTTTTCTCTTTGTCATTGTAAAATTAGTTTATGTGAATAAAGTCTCGTCAATATATATTAAAAATTACTTTATCACAATATATCATCGTTAAAATTACCTGTTTTGACATTCACTCACCTGTGATTGTTGCATGAATGTATATTCTATGAAATAAACATACGAAATATACATGCAAGTATGACCTCCACGCAGAATTGAATACATATGTAATTGTTTTTTAATTAATGTTTGCATAAAAACATTACTTAAATGGATCATAAAAAAAATAAGTAATTGTCAGATTGAATCTGAAGTGTAAATTTGAGATATATAATATATATATTCTTATTATTTTTATCTTTATCATGTGTATGGAATGTGTATCTGCATGAGGCAGTCTTTTTGTTTGCACGTTTTGTGTTT
>MJUU01030003.1:25549-41739 GCA_002080025.1 Modiolus philippinarum
AAAAAAAAGACATTTGAAACTTGCTGTTTGGGATCATGACATCAAACACTTTGCTAAATAAAAATGTAACTAAATCATTCATATGCATATATGTATGTATGCATGCAGCATCGCTGTGTTAATTAAACCTTTTAGTAGTATCAATATAAGATATGACTGCCATGGTAATTTCTGTATTTTCATCAGATGATAAATCACTGTTATTTCCCAGAAGAGTATTTAAATCCAATATATTCCCAAATTTTCTGAGTTGCAAAGAGAGTTGAACACGCTGTTGAATATAGGACAGACCCAGAAGTAATGAAAATTATCCTCAATACCCATACCACACTCACATAGAGAGCTCTCAGCGAACCACTAAATCAATGAAAATTGGAACCCCACAAACAATAGTACTTTTACAGTTATTGCCAGAGATGGGAAACAATTACAGAAACCAGTAATCGATTGATAATCGATTATTTTAGGAATTTTGTGTAATCGATTATTAATCGATTACATGACTTGCTACTGTGTAATCGATTACAATCGATTACATTAGGCAATGTAATTATAATTATATTTCGATTACACTTATGTATTAACAAAAATATTTTAAAGCAACACTTTAGGAGGTTTCACCACACTGTCAAGAATTAATTTCTGTATCATATTTTCTCCTTAAACAATAAAGAACACTTTTTGAGTGTACAGTGTATTTTTTTACCCAACTTGTATCCTTAATAAAAGGTGCAAAATATGGAAGGGCGTCAAAAAAGAAGTCACAATTCATGGTTTCGGTATTGTCAAACTTAATTCTGTATATCTTATATTTGTTTTCGTCAGGCGACCCCATTGGTCATTTTAGGTATAAATTTAAAGTTACTAAAATTTAATGTTGATAAAGTACTTGATATCTAAAAAGTTGTTTTGTTCATAATAATATTCTTTATATTATTGCACTGCCCAAATTTTTCTACTGCATATATTTACATGAAACCATTGTAAGAAATGACTGAAAAACCAGACAGATTTTAGCCTCTCTACATAAAAGGGCTTGAAGCCCCTTAAATATCATTTAAAATGCTCATTTTTTTCCATAAAAGTATTTTTTTTAACTAAAATTATAATAACACTGCACTTTTAATTGCATAATCAATCTGATCCATGTGATGAATGACATCTCATTAAGGGTGACTATTTATAGCCCCAGGTGTAAAGATTAATAGTTACAGGTATATAATTTTGTGAAATTGTTTAGATAAGGGATTGAATAATTAACAAAAAACTCAGACTAAGTGATATTTATTATACAATAATTGCAGAAATTTGTCTTTAAGTGTTTCTATAAGTAATTTGTGTATTGAGAATTTATTATTTCATTTATAATTTTAGGGGATCATGTTTTTATATGCTAAATTTAATATCTTTTGTCCATTTATCATGTTTTAGGTTTGAGCCTACCAATTATTAAATCCCATCATGTATTTTAATTAAACGTTACTTCTCCAAATGTTCAATAAATTATATTTTATAAATATTTATTTTTTACCAGTTAAGAACTATTTTGGAATTCAATATTTATATATTATTTGACATACCTGAATATGAGTTGAAAGTTTAAAAATAACTACTTGTAGTAAGATTGAAAATATTTGATCATAAGATATATTGTTCTTCTTATACTTTTGATTCATATAATGATAGCTGTTTTGCCAATATATTTTCAAAAAACTTGCTTGAAATTTAAAAGTAATCGAAAAATAATCGAAAAGTAATTATAATTACAACCAAATTTTTTGCTTGTAATCGATTATTTTCAATTACATGTAATCGAAATTCACATCAGTAATCTATTATCTTCGATTACTTGAAAAATTGTCATTAATTACAATCGATTACCGATTACGATTACGCCATCTCTGGTTATTGCTTTGTTTAGTTAGTGAATTCTTAGTATAAACATTTCCACACAGAGCTCCTATTTCAGAGCTAGAACAGGATGATATGAAATAATTGTCCCCTGCCCCAACGCGGAGCGGGGGCATAGAAATGCCAGGCGTTGGTCTGTCCGTCCGTGTGTCCGTCCGTCCATCACACTTTCTTGTAAGCGCTCTCACGCCTACAAATTTTGACCGATTTTCTTGAAATTTATGGGACGTTGACCAAAAAACGACACTTTTTTAGCCAAAAATTGACCTTGTAAGTGCTCTCATGCCTACAAATTTTGACAGATTTTCATGAAATTTATACCACATGTTTATACCACTAATACCTTGGCCAAGTTCAAAAATCAGCCTCAGTCGATACTTTTTGACAGAGTTATGGGACTTTGACCAAAAAACAACAACACCGTTTTAGCCAAAAATTGACCTTGTAAGCGCTCTCATGCCTACAAATTTTGACACATTTTCATGAAATTTATACCACATGTTTATACCACTAATACCTTGGTGAAGTTTGAAAATCAGCCTCGATCGATTCTTTTTGACACAGTTATGAGACTGACCAAAATTATGACTCCGTTTTATCCCAAAATGACTTTGTAAGCATTCTCATGCCTATAAATTTTGATGAATTTTCATGAAATTTATACCAAATGTTTATACCCCTAATACCATGGTTAAGTTTGAATAAAGCCTTGGTTGATACTTTTTGTATCCCCACACATTTAATTCTGGAACAGCACTGAATGTTTGAAAATATTGCAATTGCATATACAGTATACTAGTATATTGCTTGACCCAGGAATTCTTTTCTTGTTTTAATTTAAAATTTTCACTTGATTTTGATTTGTAGTTATGTTTTCATTTAAGGGCATACGATACAGTTACAGGGGAGGTAATAACGTTGTTATGCGGAGTGGTTACGTTTTCCCGATTTTCGTGACATTGTTCAAAACACGGTCATGAAGTCGCGGGAAAAGGACAATATTGAAACGTAAGCCATACCAGTTTATTCATTACGCCCGAATGTGCTATCCAAGATCTTTCTTACAACACATCTGCTAGATTAATATACAATATAAAAATTTAATAACGTACGCTTAATTAGTTGTATTCACAAAGAAGTCTTAAATTTTACAACTGGATAAATTTCATATATGATGGGGGTTCCGTAAAACATTGAAATGTACTGGTGCAACCTGAATGATGGGCTATGTATTTGAACAAGTCGCACAACTTTGGTACTTGCATGTAACTGGTCGAATAAAATATTAGATTTTTTAGACACTCAACTGAATTTACATAAATGGACATAACATTGTCGTATGTATTAGTCACACGAAGATAGACCACACTTTCAAATATGCATTTATTGTTTTGCAGCATGTGAGACCATTACTGGAATTGACATGTAATGTACGAAAACCAATAATAAACAAATATTTGTGAAACTAACTTGCGATACTCTACCACCTGATCTGGGATTAATATATATATTAGTCCCAGCACCTGATGAACTAATGCAACCCCTTGATAAACTAATGCAAACAGAACCAAGAAAAATCAGCTGGTAAAAATGACGAGCGTTATACCGGTAGAAAAACAATGCAACATTATATAAAGCCAAAATATCATTTTGTGGTATATTTTTTACAGTTTTTCTCAAATATCTTAAAAACTAGCACATGAACCCCCTATTTTCTCCTTTGCTTTCGGAAGAAGGTCACCGAGGGAACCAATTGCCAAATTATGAAGGAAAAATCAATAGTTACTGTAATTGTACTTATATTCGCAGGTACTTATTTTCGCGAATATTCCTTTCTAGCCAGGTTCGCGTGTATTTAGTTTCACGGAAGTGAGTGCTTTCCTTATAACTTTAATGTTAAATTACTACATTCGCGGGTACTTATTTTCGCAGAAAGTTGCCGACCGCGAAATTCGTGAAAATAAGTACACCGCGAAAATAAGTACAATTACAGTAATTATTTTTACATCTCGATTTCAATCCATGAATTAGGCTATAATCTAACATTACATATACAAAAACACCAAATAAGGGATATATCTGATGTTGTTAATATGTTTTATCATAATTATATTTAAAGGCGATAAAAGGAGCAACACAGATAAAAAAAAACAGAACTAAAATAGCCCGAGTATTTTTAAAGTTACAAACATTAAAAAATTTCCATGAAAAACGCAAATAATTGGTTTTTACCCCCAAATTAGCCATTTTCAACATTAAATATCTCAAAAAGTAAGTCATGAAGGAATGTTTTTATGCCGCGTCTACGAAGTAGGAGGGGTATATAGTTTTCGGGTATGTTGTCCGTCCGTACATCCATACGTAATGCTCAGGTTAAGGTTTAGGTTGAAGGTAGTTTTCCTTGAAGGAGGTATGATATCTTGATGAAACTTTGTATGCAGATAGACCATGACATGAACTGCAACATTTTGGAATAAAACGGATGCTGTCACCTCAGGGTCATGGGTAATTGACTTTGAATATCAGGAGTGAATATTTGATATACTACAGGTTAAGGTTTAGGTTGAAGGTAGTTTTCCTTGAAGGAGCAGTGATATCTTGATGAAACTTTGTATACAAATAGGCCATGACATGAACTGCAACATTTTTAAAATGAAACAGATGCTGGGATGTCAGGGTCATGGGTCATTGACTTTGAATATCAGGAGTGAATTTTTGATATACTACAGGTTAAGGTTTAGGTTGAAGGTAGTTAACCTTAAAGGAGGTTTGATATCTTGATGAAACTTTGTATAATTATACATCATAACATGAACAGCAATGTTTTGCTGCCAAACAGATGCTGCGACTTCAAGGTCATGGTTCATTGGCTTAGTTTATTAACGCTCATTTATTTAATTTTTTAAATTCTTCTTAGCATCTTTTTTTACCTTTATGTTTAATCAGCCATTTTTGTAAATGAAATCTTTGATTCCAATTTTGGTAAATTTCCTGAAACTCTCCAAGACCTTTAATTTTTGAAATTTTACCTAGCAATCATATATTTTTTAATTTCTTTCTGTCAAAACACAAATTTTCAAATACTGAATTGCAAAAATCTTTGATTCCAATTTTGGTAAATTTCCTGAAACTGTCTGAGACGTTTAATTTTGGAAGTTTTACCAAGCAACCATATATTTTCTAATTTCTTTTTGTCAAAACACAAATTTTTAATAACTGAATTGTAAAAATCTTTGATTCCAATTTTGATAAATTTCCTGAAACTCTCCAAGACCATTTAATTTTGGAAATTTTACCTAGCAACCATACATTTTTGAATTTCTTTTTGTCAAAACACCAATTTTCAATAACTGAATTGCAAAAATCTTTTATTCCCAATTTTGGTAAATTTCCTGAAACTCTATAAGACCTTTAATTTTGGAAGTTTTACCTAGCAACCATATATTTTTTAATTTCTTTTTGTCAAAACACAAGTTTTCAATAACTGAATTGCAAAAATTTTTTATTCCAATTTTGGTAAATTTCTTGAAATCGTCAAAGAACACTTTATTAGCTCACCTGGCCAAAGGCCATGTGAGCTTTTGCCATCACTTGGCATCCGTCATCCTCCGTCCGTCCGCCCGTCCGTCCGTTAACTTTTATTCAAAAATCTTCTCCTCTGAAACTGCTGGGCCAATACTAACCAAACTTGGCCTGAATCATCACCAGGGTATGCTCTTTCAAGTTTGGGATTTTTATGTCCGCAGACCAAACAACATGGCCGCTGTTACTAAAAATAGAACATTGGGGTAAATTGCTTTTTTTTGCAAATTACTCGAAAACCGTTACAGATATCAAAAATCTGACATGGGGTAAAAATGATCAGCATGATGAGATCTACCAACTGTGCAATTTTGAAGAAAATCTGAAAACCCGTCTGGGAGTTATAGCCCTTTTCCGTGAAATTTTCAAAATTTTTGCATTTTTAATTTTTATTTCAAAAACTGTAACAGATAGAGGTCAAGTGTAAAATGCAATAATGTTCAGCATATCAAGATCTACCCACCCTGAAATTTTGAAGAAAATCCATAAACCCTTGTAGGGGTTATTGCCCTTTTTTCATCGAATTTTTAAAATTTTTGTATTTTTCATCTATTATTTCCATAACTATAGAAGATGAAGGTTAAGTGTAAATTGATGAAATGTTTGCCATGCTGTGGCGACTTCAAAACCGATGTTGAAAATTGTTCCTTGACAGCCATTTTCAAAATGGCCGCCAAAAAAGGCGGGAAAATTCAACATTGTCCGATTTCAATGAAATTTGGTTTCCAAATAGATCTTGATGTTGCAACTTCAAAACCGATGCTGAAAAATATTCGTTGACCGCCATTTTCTAAATGGCCACCAAAAAAGGCGGGAAAATTCAACATCGTCCGATTTCAAGGAAATTGATTTCCAAATAGATATTGATGTTGCGACTTCAAAGCCAATGTTTAAAATTGTTTGTTGACTGCCATTTACAAAATGACGCCTCGACTTCAAAACTGGTGTCGAAAGTGGTCCTTAGCAAGAACATTTTTTATCAAAAAAGCCCAACAAAGAAATATAATAAAACATGATCAGACTTTAAAAACAGTTCAAGATTTTGGTGGTGTTCGACCTACGAAAGTTTGAGAAACTGATGATCAACTGTATAACTTACATTGTTACCTTGATTGTGGCAACTGAAAGCCAGGTGAGCGATACAGGCTCCTGGGAGCCTCTGGTTTTTGAAATTCTACCTAGCAGCAATGGTGATTCAATTCTTTTCATTTAAAGTAGTCATTTTCCAAATATGGATTGCAAGTATTCTTGATTCCAACTTTGGAAAATTTCATGAAACTCTCTATGACCATTTAGTTTTAGAAATTTTACCTAGCAACCATATGTATTTGATGATTGCTAGGTAAAATTTCATGTTAGCCTCTAGATGTATAGATGATAAAATAAATGTCACTAATGGTCATTAATTATTTATGATCAGTAGCGGGGCATAGTGTCCATTGACACAGATTCTCTTGTTCTTTTCATATTTGGAATCCTTATATCGAAATTAACATTATATCGGATTTTAGTGAAAAAATCAATATTGGATTTATACTGTATCGTATGCCCTTAAGCCTTTTGGTAGTATGCCTACTCTATTTGCAAAATCTCAGTTTCACATAGTACTGTTAAAGTACTTTTATTCTTGTGGTTCCAATTTTCATGGATTTCATTTTAGCTATAACCACAAAATTAAGTTTAATTTCGTGAATTGCTATACGTGGTTATAATATTTGCATATCTTTGAAATTTGATTGTAAAACGTTTGTTATTAAAAGTATTTACGTGGAGGTTATATTCATGTTAAAGTCCCAAAAATAAGCGAAAATTACTCCCACACAAAAATTTCAACATTTAAAGTATAGTGTAAAATCATAATGAAACAACAAAAATACATGTAAAAACATGAAAGCAGCCACAGCTGGTTGCACAGCATTGTCACATGATCAAACATGTTAGTAACAGGAATGGACTATAATCATTCTTTCTAACAGATTCGTTCATGCATAAAATGTAGGTCAAAGACTGTTTCCCAAAATGCATGACACATACCAATATGGTTGATGTGGGACATGTCAGTAAGCAGAAATAGACCTTAACCATTCTGATTAACCAAGTCGCTCATCCGCAGCATGTATTGTTGTCATCTCAAAATGCATCATGCATACCAATATGGTTGATGAAGGACATGTCAGTAATCGGGATTGGACTTTAACCATTCTCCTTATCCAAGTCACTCATGCATAAAATGTAGGTCACAGACAGCATCTGAAGCATGTATTGTTGTTGTCTTCCCAAAATGCATCATACATACCAATATGGTTGATGTGGGACATGTCAGTAACTGGGAATAGACCTTAACCATTCTACCTAACCAAGTCGCTCATGTGTAAAATGTAGGTCACAGACAGCATCTGAACCATGCATTGTTATTGTCATCCCAAAATGCATCATAAATACCAATATGGTGTATGTGGGACATGTTAGTAACCGGGAATGGACTTTAACCATTCTTCCTAACCGCATGCCAACGCTCGGGGTATCACATAAGCCCCCTCACTTCGTGAGGTAGACTAGAAATTAAAGCTATGTTACATTGAATGTCTTGTTATTTTCAAAAGAGGACACTAAATGAGGCCTCCTGGTTTGTCCTATACCATACCAAACACATGCTCTTTGGAACATGTTTTTATGAATCATTGGTTCTATTTTAAGATGTAGGTAAATTTCAAGTAAAAGACACTTCATCCGAGAAGCAACATAAATTCTCACTACACAGATCATTGGAGAAAGCTAAAGAAGGTTGTTTACTACAGGGATACAGAATTCATGTTACAAAATCAGTAAAACCTGAACCTAGTCAGATGAAAGGTAAGGATATCTATAATAAAGTTACTAGAACTTCATCAGATGGACAGTGAGAACATTTATAACAAAGTTACTAAATCAGTACACAAGAACCTAAACAGATGGACAGTGAGAACATTTATGATTAAGTTACTGAATCAGAAACACAAGAACTTCATCAGATGGAAGGTGAGAACATTTATAATTAAGTTACTAAATCAATAACATTAGAACTGTCCAATGAAAGTTGAGAACATTTATCATGTTCTGTCATAAAAATCAGTAACACTAGATGAGAGCATTTATATATCAGTAACACTGAAACTTAGTGGCAGTCAAATGACAGGTGAAAACCTTTTTGTTTGAGTTAATAACTCAATAACACTCTGACTAAATCAGTAATACAAGAACATAATGTGATGAAATGTTAGAACCTTTCAGATTGAGTTATTATACCCCTGTTCCGTAGGAGAGGGGGGTATACTGTTTTACCCTTGTCCGTCTGTCTGTCTGTCCCTCCGTCCGGAACATCTTTCGTCAAGGATTTCTCAGCTTGTGTATGTAGTAATGATTTGATATTTGGTCTGAAGCTTAAGTATTGATAAGTTGTATAGTGTCTCCCCATTTCAAGTCCGTAACTCATCTACTTCCTGTTTGACGATAACTTTGATTTTTTCCCATTATGGCTATATATTGAAATTTTTCGTCAAGGATTTCTCAGCTTTTGTATGTAGTAATGATTTGATATTTGGTCTGAAGCTCAAGTATGATAAGTTGTATCGTGTCTCCCCATTTCAAGTCCGTAACAAATCTGCTTCCTGTTTGACGATTACTTTGATTTTTCCCATTATGGCTATATATTGAAATTTTTTGTCAAGGATTTCTAAGCTTGTGTATGCAGTAATGATTTGATATTTGGTCTGAAGCTTTAATATGATGAGTTGTATAGTGTCTCCCCTTTTAAAGTCCGTAACTCGTCTACTTCCTGTTTGATGATAACTTTGATTTTTTCCCATTATGGCTATATATTGAAATTTTTCATCAAGGATTTCTCAACTAGTGTATGTAGTAATGATTTGAAATTTGGTCTGAAGCTTTAGTATGATGAGCTGTATGGTGTCTCCCCATTTCAAGTCCATAACTCATCTATTTCCTGTTTGACAATAACTTGATTTTTAGGGCCCCGCATCGAGATGCAGGTGCCCTATAGTTTTCACTTTGTCTGTCCGTATGTCCGTCCGTCTGTCCGTCCGTCTGTCCGTCAACAATTTTTTTGGTCAAAGTTTTCTGGGCTTCTACATGTGGGAATGATTTCATATTTGGTCTGAAGCTTTATGGTGATGAGTTGTACCGTGTAAGCAATTTTCAGGTTTGCCGTGCCACTACTTCGTGTTTGCCGATACTTAAACGTTTTATTATACCACTCTATGGATGATAATTTTTGTCAAAGTTTTCTGAGCTTCTACATGTGGGAATGATTTCATATTTAGTCTGAAGCTTTATGATGATGAGTTGTACGGTGTAAGCAATTTTTAGGTTTGCCGTGCCACTGCTTACTGTTAGCCGAAACTTTAACTTTTTATTATACCACTCTATGGATGAAAATTTTTCGTCAAAGTTTTCTGGGTTTCTACATGTGGGAATGATTTCATATTTGGTCTGAGGCTTAATGGTGACAAGTTGTACCGTGTAAGGTATTTTCAGGTTTGCCGTGCCACTACTTCCTGTTTGCCGATACTTTTTAACTTTTTAAAAAAATATTTTCATAAACAAAAGTTGATAATTTGGTACAAAGGAAGTGACTGCCTTTTGCGGGGCCCTCCTGCATTCAGCAGTACCTCTAGTTTTCCCATTATAGCTATATATTGAAATTTTTTGTCAAGGATTTCTCAGCTTGTGTATGTAGTAATGATTTGATATTTGGTCTGAAGCTTTAGTATGATTAGTTTTACTGTGTCTCCCCTTTTCAAGTCCATAACTCATCTACTTCCTGTTAGACAGTAACTTAATTTATCATTGCAACTATGCCAATGCTTGTATTGTGTCCACACTTGTACTGTGTCAACGCTTGTTTTATGTCCGCACATACTTAACTTAGCATTGCCATATTGATTCAGGGTTCAATGAGTGGGGGTATAACTGGCTGCCATTCGGCGACAGCTCTTGTTTAGTCAGTAACACTAGAACTTTGTTGGATAAAAGGATGGAACATTTATGATCTAGTTAGTAAAACTTGAAAAATTAGTAATCAGCCAGATGAAAGGTGAGAACATTAATAATGGTGTTACTAAATCAGTAACACTAGAAATTAGTCAAATGAAAGAAGAGAACATTTATGACTAAGTTTAAACATAACTTAATCAGATGGAGATGTGATATAAATAAAATTAGTCACTTAATCAGTAAAATCAGAATCTAGTCACATGAACTGTTAGGAACCTTATGTCACATGAATGCAGCGTGACTACTTAAAAGATTTACAAGTAGTCACTAAAACACCAAAACCAGTATGTGGTCTGATGAATGGGGAAACAACTCGTAAATAGTAACTAATTTGCATTAAATTTAGTTGTTCAAAGACTTCATACAGAAAGTAGTCACATGAAGAATTGACATCAAAGTATTTTTCCTTTTTATCTTGAATGCCACTGCAGAGGGGGAAAGCATTGGCATAAATTGGTTTCTTACATGTAAATACTCACTTCAATGATTGGAAATTTGAATGAGACCCCTTTCACAACCCCCCTATCTTTTTCGCTCGTGTTACACTTCCAAAATCAAGATGGTATTTTTTTTAGCTAATATCAAGAAAACTTCTTGATTTGATAAAAGTTCAATATAACTATCATTGACATAAAAGTAAAGTAAACCTGTATTTATTGTGTGACTTTTGCACCATCTGTTTCCAATCAAAGGGCCAGAAGGGGTCAAAATTGGTGCTTATGGATACTTACATACAGAACATTTATTACTGCCTGTAGATGACAAATTGTATTAGTCATACTCATACTTAGACCAAAAAAAGTCATATTGACAAACGAATAAAAATGTTACGGGGCTCCTGTACTCAATTATATTTTGTACTTCAGAATAAAGGACATTACAAAATCAATACATTTATTATATAAGTAGTAATATAGTCTACTGTTTAGAAGGATAGGTTTTATTGAATTTCCATTAGCAAATATATGACAAAAATTGCTTTTATGAACATTTAAATTACAAATCTGATGATACTTCAGAAATATTATACAAAATATATTACTTGACATATATTTGATCTAAGACGACTTGGCAGCAGCTGTAGGCTTCAAATTGATCTTTTAATTTAAGTGCATAAATCACGCACGAAAGTACCGTTCACTTTAATATATATAATTTAAATGTACTACCGAGTGCTTGTCTTAGACACTTAGATATTGTTTTTTAAGTTTTAGTTAAATGGAGTTATGAAAGCTTTTATTTTCAGGAAAAGCAAACAAAATTTGAAAAAATTGTCAGACCAAACACAATGTCTAGACATAACACACACGTCTGTTTTTAGCAATAAAACAATGAAATTTTAATTAGAATGATACAAATTCTATTGTTATAGATATTGTTGATTTACCATGTTTTCTCAGTTAACTAAAATGTCATATTGTCACTGGTGAAAATGAAGGATTTCTCGTCACTGTAAGAAGTGACATCACAATATCTTGTCATTGTCATGATCCAGTAAACAACTGGCACATTGAAATGAAAAAAACTAATCCTCATCTAAAATATAGGTTTTTGAATAGAAAATCTATATAATTAAAAAGCATAACTAATTGACCATCATCAATATCAATAAAAATGTGACATGTGTTGACCAACACAGTGGATTAAACATGTTGCAGAATAAGTTCCGTGCCTTGTTAAATCCTTCTGTGTTGTTCTGCACTTGTGACATGTTAATTGATATACACTACAAGGGATTAGATATACTATAATCATATCTATATAAAAAAATGATATGTCTATCAACTAATTATTTTGTTAATTATTTTTACAGAGATCATAGAATGTGCAGGTGGACAGGTATGTGTGTTTAAACTATTGTAATTGTAAGATACACTGGTTTTCTTTCCAAGATGTTTGATTGTTTGGACAGAAATGGTTTTTTTATACAACCGCAAAAATTTTGCGGTCGTATTATGGTATGGCGCAGTCGTCGGCGTCGGCGTCTGTGGCCAGCATAACTTTGTTTCTAGTTGACGGATCATCTTCAAATTTCAGTATGTGGTTTCTTGGCATAATGGCTATTCTGGGTTTTAATTTCGGGTTTATAGCCCACCCGTTTTAGAAAAAGGGGCCAAAAAGGGGTAAAATTGGGTATTTTTGTGTCTGTGGACAGCATAACTTTGGTTCCAGTGAACAGATCATTTTCAAATTTTAGTATGATGTTTCTTGGCACATGCTTTAGCCCAGGCTATAATTTCATGTTCCTGGCCCTGCCCGTTTTAGAAAAAGGGGCCAAAGGGGGTTAAATTGGTTGTTTTCACATATTTGACTGTAGAATCTTTATTATTTATCGGATTTTTATGGGGTTTCTTTCAGTAAACCCCTTAGAAAATTTCCAATCTGTAATATGCCAAAGGATTTCACGTGGCATGTACCGTTCACGGGATAAATGGGGCCCAAAAGGGGCGAATTTCAGAAATTTCATTTTTTTCATTTTTAGTCCGATTTTGATGCAATTTTTTCCAAAGGATTCCTTATGAAAAATTATCGTAACGCTCTACTATTAGATTTTTGGTAACTTGTTTCCTTACCCAGTTATGAGGGGCCGAAGGGTCCAAAATCGTAAATTTACAGATAACCAAAAAATTTTATTTTTCATCAGATTTCGATGGGATTTTTTTCCTTGGATTCCTCTTGATGTAAGCTTTCAGTTTTAAGTCAACATATTTGGCGTAGCTATTACCGTTTCCGAGCTATGAGAGGCTGAAGGGGTTAAAATTGTAAATTTACAGATAACCTAACATTTTTATTTTCGTCCGATTTTGATGGGATTTTTTTTCTTTGGATTCCTCTTGATGTAAGCTTTCAGTTGTATGTCAACGGATTTGGCGTAGCTGTTACCGTTTCTGAGCTATGAGGGGCTGAAGGGGGCCAAAATTGTAAAGTTACAGATAACCTTAAATTTTTATTTTTCGTCGGATTTCGATGGGATTTTTTTCTGAGCTATAAAGGGTCAGAGAGGAATCATAAGGAGTCATAAGGGCTAATATATATTTTCCCTAGTTTTTGTCCAGCTAATTACTGGGTCAATCTCCTTATTGCATCCATCTAATTATTGTGTCAAGCTCTTTCCTATGTCCATACTCACTTTAAATTACACTTTTTCAAATTTCAGTGGACGACATGCTGCGGTCGTATCATGCTGCGCTCAGCGTAGCCCTTTATTTTTTTCATGGGTTGCAATTTTCATGATTTCTTTCCAGTTGTTTGATATTATTTTTCGCAGGACTGAAATATGCATAATTTCTTGTCATTCACTGTATAAAGTCTAATATAAATTATATTTCATGGTATGCAATTTTTCGCGACATCAGAAAAATTGTGAATAAAGGGAAAATTAGGTCCCTGCCAAAATAACCACTAATACAGTATCACTTTCTGTATAAAGTCCCATATGAAGTATATTTTGCGGTATGCAGTTTTCCCAAGATCAGCATGAAAGTGAATAAAGCAAAAATAAGATACCTGCAATAATAACCATTTGTATGGTGTATCATACCTACTTGGTTTATGTTATGCTATACTTAGACCTCAGCTCTGTCTTTCCTCTTAATTTGTTCAGAGAATTAAAGGTTATGAGTCAGTAAATACATGTACATTTTCAGAGACAATAAAAATGACATAATATTTACAGAGTAAAACAAAAGGAGCAACCCATTAAATGTGAATCTTTGTAAGTCTTTGTAGCATTTGAAAATTATACCCTTGTGATCCACAAAATCAAACAAAAATATGGCAATAGACCTATAGAACAAGAGTTATACAGCCAGCCTTACTAATACTTTTGAATGTAATTTTGATATCCAGCTGATGGATATCCATGCAACTGAAATGATTTGAATTTGATTTGTTGGGCTAGATAGTGATAGAATGCAACATTGATCAAGGGGATGGCAAACCTTCAGATAGCCATGCATAGTAAATCCATTCTGTAACTGAAAATTGGATAATTTTCCTCTCTAAATATCAAGAAAATATTCATTTTTTTTTACTCTGCTTTGAAACAGCAGCAGGTATATAGTGATTGGTAGATTTTATGTGAAATGTCTTTTAAGATAGACCAAGCCCAATAAAAATCTCAAAAGATTTTCCTTATTTTAAGATACATTTTTTGTATTATGTATTGCATAACCAATGTTAAAAAAATGATTTGCTTTGAACATATTTTTCTGTTATGCTTTGAAAAACAGATCAAATCCAGTTTTTTTTCAGCAACATTTACAAAGAAAATAATTGATATCTGACAACTTGCTTATTGTCAGCTTTATTATGAAATACTGGTTGACAGATTTTTCATATTTTTAGACATTTGAGAGAGTAACATTTAGTTACATTTAGGCTAGCAGTTGATCTGAAAAAATCTGCAAGTCACCATATGATCAAGAAAAATTTTCTACTGTATATAGTTGACGAAATAAAATTCATTAACTGGACAAGGCAGCGTAATCATGGCAAAGTAAATGATAAGTCCAAGAGAAGAATTGTTTTGGCAAGAAGTCAGTTCAGCTTCCATATTGAATTTCAAAATTGCACTATGCATGAGTGTCAATCTACCTTAGAAGGAAAATACATAAAATAATTTTATTTTATAAAATAATTAACTTGACTCTGCAGTACTTAAGGAATATACTTC
This sequence comes from Modiolus philippinarum, assembly GCA_002080025.1. Classification (NCBI taxonomy): domain Eukaryota; kingdom Metazoa; phylum Mollusca; class Bivalvia; order Mytilida; family Modiolidae; genus Modiolus; species Modiolus philippinarum. Next base: position 40,770 of record MJUU01030003.1, read on the forward strand.
CAAGTCGAATATCTAATCAACATAATCATCGCACTCGCCAATCTTTCAGGACTAGAACTAATTTTTATGCTGACTATTTTTTCCCCTCTACTATTCAGTTATGGAACAATTTACCTACTGATATACGTAATTCGTCTTCGTTAGACATTTTCAAAAATAGTATAATGGAGAAAACTTCAACACCTAGTTATTTTTATACTGGTACCCGTATGGGACAAATATTACATGCTAGACTGAGAATGGGTTGTAGTTCACTTTATCATTTATTTGTTCGTAACATTGTCGATTCTCCTCTTTGCTTTTGTGGGGAAGTTGAGTCTACAAGCCATTTTTAATTAACATGTAACAGATACAATGAGTTACATAATTCAACTATTTCAACTTTAGATTATCCGGTTTCAATAAACATTAGACTCCTATTACATGGGTCAGACAAACTGTCTCCGGACCAAAACAAAGAAATTTTCTTGTTGGTACAGAAGTTTATATTAAAAAGTAAAAGATTCTTATCATGATTTTTCTTCTTCTGTTGTGGTTTTTGTATGTCCATCATAACCCATCACATCACACCTATTTTTATTATAATATTTATTTGTTATGGTTGCAATAATATACATTCACGAAGCATGTGCTTAACTTAATATTTGTATTAGAATTATCTATATATGTCAATAAGCTTTGATAGCTTGTTCCCTGATCCTTTCACTTTGTAATTATCCCCTCGCCCAACGAAGTTGGGGAGGGGATATAGCGTTTTACCTGTTCGTCCGTTCGTCCGTCCGTTCAAACTTAAGACCAAACTTAATATCTTTTGAATAACGAGTCGTAGATGGACAATGTTTTGTCCATGGATGCATCTTGAGGAGTACTTGAGGTTGATTTATAGAATAGGTGGATTTGACCTACACTTCATGCATGAGTGACTCAGGTTAAAGTTTTTGTAAGAGTCCAGATCTGGGATACTACAACT
>MJUU01030004.1:1971-43326 GCA_002080025.1 Modiolus philippinarum
CTGTTACAAATTACATAGTTTTTAGGCATGGATATTGAACCTACGAAAGCCGAAAAGGGACATCGTTTTGAGGAATTCAGAATTCTGAATACGGAATTCAGAATTCAGAATTTCGAATGCAGAATTCAGGAATTTCTTGTCTATTTCCCGCCTTTTCTTAGGTATCGTGCAATTAAACATTTAATCACGTTTTTATGACACTGAAGGGGATATTACTGGGGGAGAACGTTAAGTATTTCATTTGATTGATAGTTTGGAATGCAATAAAAGTGACCACATAGCAAATAAATTTATGGGGGTACTCAGGGGATAATGGTTATAATTCTGTTTTGTATTCACGAAAATAAATGATGTACATTCTATTGTACGTATATTTTTGTGTATTATAGATATCGAAGCTGTATTTCACAGAGCAAAAAAAATGTCAATTTCCTCTTGAAAATAGCCCCCCTCTCCTTCATGCAAAAAGTTTCTAGCGAGAATATTAATTTGCACATGTTTTTTATGGACATTAAAAATCCCGGGTTAAAAATATTGACTAAATGATAAAAAAGTTAGGGACGTATTTTTTTTTAAAGAAAGATAATATATCAGTTAATTATATATTCTCCACTATTGCTGTAGACAAATTGTTACTGTGATTAATTGCAAATTTCAAGCTGCATGCGTCGATTGGTATTATTTTAATGCGTCAATACTAGCAGTAAAATTATCTTGTATTGTCATTTTACGCAATAATAATAAACTTTAATGTGTTCAGGGTCCTGATTGTGATCACTCTAAGACGCACGTTTTTGGATTATGATATTATAGTTATATTTATCTACTGGAATATATAGCAACATATTTTTACATGTTAAATTGATCAAGCATTCTTAACTATATTTTGGTACGTATAGGTTTTTTCTTCTTGTTTTTTTTAAATAAATGTCCCAGTAGCTACGTCAAAACTTAATTCAATAAAGGACAAGACACGAGAAAGCTACTTTTTGGTCCTAGAATGAAGCTGAAATTTCAAGGTGTCCATGCACGTTTTCAGTTACTAATATTTTAAAAATAGCCTCTGTTCGAAAAATAATTTCAAAAATTCGCGCCATGGTATTCCTGAAAATTTCCAGAAACTTTTTGTAATTGAGTTTCCGATTTTCAGAGAGTCTCGCAAACATAATGAACCATTGATGATAATTTAACTTATACAGGGGTTTTTGAAACAATAAAGAAAAAAAATATAGAAAACACTGTCCAGTTCTAGGAACTTTTCTGCAAAAAGGGAGAACTCAACTGTCAAATAGGGGAATTATATTATGTCAAAAACATATGTTATATTAATATATATCTTTTTAATTTATATAATCCAATGATTCACTATACAAATCCTCGACTAATCATGCTAGTGTTCTAAAAAAGAAAAGAAAATTACAAAAATGTCTCTTACTATGCCTTTAAGACCTTAACTTGAACAATTATGTATTTCCAATGAAAAAAACGACATTTTTTGACATAAACAATAATGACTATTTGTTTATATTTTGTATTGTGAAAAAAAGCGCAAAAAGAGAAAAAACATGTAGACTGAACAGTGATACATTCTATATTTCAGCCCCAAAAACTGGCATAGAGTAGCCTGTTTTCAAGGAATTGGGTGAAAGTTCATAAATTTGACAAAATTTGGGATCAATGATGTCCATTGAAATTAGAAACAATTTTTACATTCTGTTCAAATATTTCATATGATTATAACAAATAAAACATACATTAATTAAAAAGGAGAGATTGGGGAGGGGTCTTAGCGTGATCCATGAAAAGTCCCTTTCTCGGGGTATAGATTCGTTAAAGAGCGCGATACATGCACGTGGTTCTGTATGTGGAAGCCAAAATCCCGGGGCCAAAATTAACCAATTATATTGTACAAATAATTTTACAAATGAAGAAGCGTGTAAGGGGACCTCTTCAGGATCCCCATTAACTTAACATAGTATGATAACAGCGCGTGATACGAGGTTACTCCCACAAGACGCTTTAAATCATGAAATTAATTGTTGTATATTAAATAAAGATTGATTATGTTGCAAGACAACATAAACCAAACGGAAAACATGTAGAAGTTTCATATAACGAAAATTATGCCAGGTGTATACTATTGTGTGTGTGTGTGGGGGGGGGGTAATACTAATAATCAGTAGAGGACTTGCCGATCACCACGTTCACTGGCGCAAACCTTACTCGGTCATGAAAAGATGCTCGTAACTGATTTTGTACTTATGTATTATATCAGAGACATTTTACTTCATTTAAGAAATTAATTGTTGTATATTTAAAAAAAAAGAGATTGATTATGTTGCAAGACAACATAAACCAAATGGAAAACATGTAGAGGTTTCATATTACGAAAATTATGCCACGTGTATACTTTTGTGTGTGTGTGTGCATGGGAGGTAATACTAATAATCAGTAGGAGACTTGCCGATCACCACGATCACTGGCGCAAATTTTACTCGGTCATGAAAAGATTCTCGTAACTGATTTATATCAGCGACATTTTACTTTATTAATATGCAATAAAAGCAAACAAACACACAAGCCGATAGAGACCAGACAGCATATGTGTTACACCTTACCAAAGTCAATTTAGGGGAAAAGAACTTTAGGGGAAGACCATTTGATTCTGGGGGGAGGGGGGGCTGGCATATTTTATAAATAAATATTCTGTCCCTGAAAAAGTTAGAAATAAATAATCTGGCCTGCACATCCAAGAAAATAAATAATCTGACCTTAGATTTATTGGTACGATACGATATATTTTATTGAAAAATAAACATTCTGGCCCGCAAAATTTTGAAAATAAATAATCTGACTCGACCAAAACTGCCAGGCCCCCCTCAGAATCAAATGGTCGTCCCCTTGGCAGTCCGGATTTCTATTTTAAAAACGATATTTAATTTGAATAGTTTAGTAATGATAATATAAATATCGACAAAGTAAAAGAAGAATTATACCAAGAGAAAATTGAACACTGAATACTGTAGAAGGCCAAGTGCTAATCGACGATATGATTATCATAGTCGAAACAAAAGATGCGACTCCGATAAAATAATTATTATTGTAATGAAGTCAGTATTGTTTATTACAGTAATAATGACTTTCAACAGTCGCATTCATTGTTTGGACTATGTTAATGATATAATCGATTCGCATTTGGCTGATATTGAGAAATATATATATGCAAAAATTCTTAAATGATGATTTTGACTGTTTATGTTTATCTAAAAAAAAATGAAATTATATTATACATGTCAACACTAAAAATACAGGTTAAAAATACAGTTTCATTTATAGTCTTTAGCATAGAGAGTCATTTCTTTTAACTTGATGTTTTAACCGGCGGATCAAGCCTTCGAAAAAAGGAGGGGTTCCAATTGGAATCCAGAAAAAAGGGGGTTCCAGTCGATGTTTTTAGAATTCTTGTCAATTTTTACCTAAATTCTACACGAAATTAAAAAAAAAAGAAAGAAAGAAGGGAGATTCCAACCTCGAAACCCTCCCCTGGATCCGCCAATGGTTTTCATGCTTGCTCTGTTCTTTTGTCACAAATCTTATGATTTATATGTCAATAAAAGTTGAATTTGAATTTGTATTTTATTGACATATACCTAGGGACCCAGTAAATAGGAAAAAGAAGGGAAACGGGGAATGTGTCAAAGAGACAACGACCCAAAGGGGAGTAATAACAACTCAAAGCCATAATAAGATCTTCGGTGAGGAAACCCATAACCCAACGGCAGGTCGGAGTTGGCCCCTTAATAAAGAGTAATCAAGTTCAGCGAAATAAGCAACATCCTAGACTCCCATAGACATAAAGTGAACTAACTAGAAAACAGACAAGACACACAAAGGCTTAATAAATTTCCTGACTTAGGACAGGCGGAAACCTGCAGCGGCGGGGTTAAACTAGTTTTATTTGGCCCAAACCTTCCCCCTATAGCCAATGTGATAAATAAATTTAAAAAAAAAATCGTAACAACAGTTAAATTCAGTTGGCAACAGGACAGAGTCAATTGTGAAAAATATGGTGGCCCGATGCGGCCATTTCGCGTTTTCGAGTTTTCTACTTTCACTTTCCACAGAGCGAAAACGCGAAATCGAGAAGGCGAAAACGCGAAAACGCGAAAGCGAAAACGCGAAATCGAGAAGGCGAAAACGCGAAAGTGAAATCACGAAAACGCGAAATGAATTTCACTTCATGTTTTCGCTTTCGCGTTTTCGCCTTTGCGATTTCGCGTTTTCGCATTTTCGCCTCGGAAGTAAAGATCTAACTCATGCGTCATTTGAAACAATAATGTGGCCATCTCAAACTTCAATCTAAAAACAGTATGTGTTATGTTGTGACCAAATTCAATAAACTCGTGAACTGTATTAATTTTTGAATTGAATTTATTCGGATGTAATTACTACTCAAACCAACTTTTGTATTTTGTATACGTTTTAAGACTTTCATATGTTGGATTCTCTCCATGCCGTATGTGTAATATAATTGAAAGATGAAATGATTTTTTATAGTAAGCAAGTTTAAATTGACGTGCATTGCTTAATCCGCGTCCAGGGAATTTAAAAAGAGGGATTCAAATTAAGAAACGAAAGAACATTTTTGGGATAGTTATTAGTAAAACATCAGGATATTCATTAAAAAATACATGATTGTCAAAATGGGGGTTCCAACCGACGGAACACCCCCTCTCTTTTAGATCCGCTAATGGTTTCTTAAATTAAACCTAAGGTCCTGTTAGTTTTCGAACTAGAAGAGACCACATTAGTTCAAACCCCGTCAGTACCATTTAGTTTCTTTCCTTTATAATTCTAAAACGTTAAACTCAGTGAAAATGCTATAGAGATAACCGACTAACATGAAAATACATATAAACATGATCGAGGAGATATGCTATAGATAAAAAACTACATACACATCAACCATCTAAATCTGTTTATTACATATCAATACATGTACCAAACATGAGGTTGCTTGAATCTAATGAAACACTTACACAAGTGTATGACCCTGAGCAGAGAGGGTCGGGGCTACTGTCTTTATATGTTGTGGCTTGAGTAGAGTAAAGGTTTACTTTATGCCATCTTGCTGTATTAAAGATGGTATTTTATATGCCAGATATACTGAGACATGATAAATGTATTAAGCTTCCTTCTCTTAATGATCAATCCAAACCGGTTTTGTTACTTTTTGTTGGTTTGTCTTTTTTTCATGGCTGCCCCGATCCCTTTTGGAAACTCCCTTGGACCCCTCCCACCTTTTCAGTCCATCGTTTCACTCCCAGCTAGGTGCCAACAACACCGGTTCGATTTTTACTCGCACATATCGTTCTTTCATACATCACAAACCTTCACTTTTCCTCCTTTCTAAACACAATAAAAGATTTTCTGACTGTTTATTTTTCTTTCGTAGTTAGACATAAAACGTTAATAAACGTCCTATTTATACTGTTCTATTACAAGAATTACACCCAACCAACAAAACCGAGAACTCAAAAATATAAAAAAAAATGCGTTAAATATTTTATACTTAATTGATTCGTTTTGGAATGACAGCTCGGTTCTACCGTACTCAAATTCGACACTTTTATAAATGCACCCCCGGTGAAACTGTACACCGTGCAATCAGGGTAACGACTAACTGTACGCAGGGTAGTGCAAAACAGACTAAAAATAGGCATGCAGACGAAAGAAGTTAATTAATTTTTCATTTATATAGACATTATGCTTTACTTCGATTATTAAGAGATTTGGAGGTGCCATTTGATATTTTGTGTCAGTTGTAGGTTGTTTTGATCGCTTGTAACTGTATAATTAGCAAAAGTTTTACTGTACACAATTTCACCAGGGTAGGACTAAGCGTACAGTAGGTAGCGACTAATTAAAAGTCGAACTGTACGCAGGGTTGGATTTTAATTGTACGCAGGGTATGACTAAGTTTACAAACAAATACGCGTGTTATGCCCTACAAAGAGTATATGTTCACCCTGAATGGAACCTAAATGTTAATATGCAATTGCTATGAGCTGTTTTGTTTACTTAGACTAATGTCAGTGTCATTGGTATAATGAAAGTCTGTAGATAAAGGACAAAACACCATAAGCCACAGTCATATGAGCTTGCCATGGATAAGAAAATCTTTTCTAGGTACACATAAGTTGCAACATTTATTATATGTAGACATTTTAATATGGGACTTTTGAATCACTTTCCCTCCGGGAACAGTTTTATTTTTGTACGTAAAAAATAAACATATCAATGCACTGAGAGGGAATCGGCACTAATTCATGAACACTATTGAGCTATTTATATTTAATCGATTTGCAGCGCTTCAGATTAATTTTTTTTTCGTCAATCAAAATTTAGTTTAAGTCTGTCAGGAAAAAATATAAATGAACTTCAATTTCATAATTAGTTTGTTTTTCCCGGTTTCCCTGAAATTCGGGTACTAGAGGCACGTTCCGAAGAGAAGAAAAACAAGGCTTTTCATTGCTTCGTGAAATATATGCTAAAGAGTGTGTTTCGGTCCGATTTCCTGCATTTGAAAAAAAAATGAATTCCATCATCAACGAAAGAACTTGAAAGGCATGCATTCTATTTTTGATACAAGCATATATTTTTAGCAATTTAAAAGCTCGAGTTTTAATATCTTGCAAAGAATAGCATTGTTGTAAGGGATTACTGGTAACATAATAGCAGTTAATTAGGGAAAAGCACAATCAAATACATGCATGTTTTCGAAAATTCCGTCATAAGAATTAACACATTTTGAATTTTGTACGACGCATTCTATATTTAGACAATATGGTTCAGAGATCCCCAGAAGAAGTCAAGGTGTGTTTTTTTATGTCTGTGAAAAAAAAAGAAAAAGTGAATACATCAAATAGAAAGCTTGGTTCTATTGAATAAAATATGGTATCTCCACTGACAAACAGTATGAGAATATCTTGAACAATGTGCAAAAATGTACAGTTTCTTTTATTTAGGTAGTATGTCAATGATTTAGTCCTACCCTGCGTACTGCTTAGTTGCTACCAACTGTACGCTTAGTCCTATCCTAATTTTTTTGGTGTACACGAACTCTTTTGGTTATTGTGACTTTATTAAAAACATATACGCTTACATATTTGATACAAATAAAGGTTAATAGTGTAGTTTTCCTTTACAATTGCCAATACACATTTAAATATGATACAAATACCATATAATAATGAAGTTTCGTCTGCATGTCTATTTTTGGTTTGTTTTGCACTATCTTGCGTACAGTTAGTCGCTACCGTGATTGCACGGTGTACAGTTTCACCGGGGGTGTAAATGTAGGAATTAATTTACGGGGAAATGCCTTAAAAGAAGTAAGGGAGAGATTAATCTGTCAGTGAAAATATCCCCTACAATAACGATCTAATGAAATTGTTTTGACAAATTTGTCCATTGTGACATGATCTTGTTCACACACAAACCCAGTTGACCTTATATTAAATTTAAAGATGCACACCAATTTAAACTTATTCTTACTATAAAATATCATTTCAACTTCTAATTACATTACACATACGGTATGGAGAGAATCTAACATATGAAAGTCTTAAAACGTATACAAAATACAAAAGTTGGTTTGAGTAGTAGTTACATCCGAATAAATTCAATTCAAAAATTAATACAGTTCACGAGTTTATTGAATTTGGTCACAACATAACACATACTGTTTTTCGATTGAAGTTTGAGATTGCCACATTAATGTTTCAAATGACGCATGAGTTAGATCTTTACTTCCGAGGCGAAACGCGAAATCGCGAAAACCCGAAATCGAGAAAACGCGAAAACGCAAAGGCGAAAACGCGAAAACGCGAAAGCGAAAATGCGAAAACATGAAGCGAAATTCATTTCGCGTTTTCTTGATTTCGCTTTCGCGTTTTCGCCTTCTCGATTTCGCGTTTTCGCTTTCGCGTTTTAGCGTTTTCGCCTTCTCGATTTCGCGTTTTCGCTCTGTGGAAAGTGAAAGTAGAAAACGCGAAAACGCGAAATGGCCGCATCGGGCCACCATAGAAAAATGAAACTGAAAGAACTAAATATACGGACATAAACATGAAATCACAAGAGTCTACTAGCAGTTAACTGACATGCCAGCTCCAGAACCATCACCAACTGACAAATTAAGTTATGTACCCTTAGTATACAGCTTCCATCAAGATCCCTTCCTGTGAGGAGTTTAGCATAATGTTTTCATGTATATACCGGAATACATAACCCGTGTCCATGCAATACTGATTTTAGAAATTTAGAATGTGTTTAGTTAAAATGCAAAGACCCTATCAAAAAATCAATGTTAATACCAAAGAAGGCCATACGTAATGACTTGACGACAATACCGTAATTATAACCCTTATGAATTAGACGATTTAAAGGTTTTATAAGTTTGTTAGGCGAGTGTAAGTATTTTTTACCTGCTTTAGCTTGATATGGTAATATGCACCACTTAGATCGAATTAAGTGGGAATAACACGGTTATTTTCGTGCAACCTGAATTTGCCTTTTTTCACCAAGGTCAAAGGCGTGTCAGATGTTGTCATCATTTGATGTCCGTCGTACATCCCTCCTTTGTCTGTCCGTTGTTCCTTTTTTTTCAATGAGTAATCTCTCTTGAAACTCCTCGGCCAATTTTTAGCCCGAATCGTCACCAAAGTATATTTTTTAATTTGTGTCCGATGAGTTCGAGGACCAAACAACATGGTAAACGTAGGTAAAAATAGAACATATGGCAACTTGCTTTGTAATCTGATAGATATAGAAAAAGGAGGGTGCGTTTTAAATAAAATATAAATACATGTAGTTAAGGGATTATCAGATATACAATTGAAGAGACCATTTAAAATGTGTCTGGCACGTCCACACGCCATTTGATGGCCAACAGCGAAGAGGAGCTTAATAATCAGCACTGAAGGTGACTTTCACATTTAGGATCCACATTTCTGCAAAAACTTAAATCCAACACCTTGAAAAAAAAAGAAATCGTAAAAAAAACATCATCAAGACATCCATAGACAAGTGGTATCTACAAGATAGGCATATCCAACCATGAATGTTTATATATGCTCCCTAAAATGCATAAAGTCAAAGGACAAGGTGCAATAAGGGGCTGATTTGGCCCTAAATTTCGGTGATTTTTTTAACTTGCACCCAAATATTTTATGTTCGTTTGAAAGTTGATACCCCACGGAAGAAAAAAAATACAAAATTTTGAACCCATGACGTCACAGTAGGTACAGTTCTGACGTCACGTTTAAGCTGCGTTTGCACGTTTTCATAGAAATACAAGGAATTTTGCATATTTTCGGGTGGTTTCCCTAATCGGAAATATAGAGCACATGCAAGAACCAATTAGATAATTTACAAACTTGTAGGTACATGCGCTTTATATTTCCTCTGAAGATAGAGTAGTCAAAATTGGTCAAATTGATCATTTTTTTTACAAAATGTGCAATTTGTCCCATTTTCTACGCTGAAAAACTCTGTAATCGTACATCAATACTTGAATACTGTTAATCCATATCCATAGAACATCTCAACAAAAAATATTGTGAATTTAAGCATTTTTATTTTTTAGGCAAAATAAGGCTCTTCCGCCGCTACTCCTTTTGTAATCCTGGTAAGCAGATATTGGGCAACTGAATACATGTCTAGTTTTCTCCACGAGTTTTTATCCAATTTTGGAGAATCTACCTACATACATCAAGAATACTACACATGATTTCAACATGCTTGACTTTTTTCGGCCAGAAAATGTTGAAATCAGAATATTCACTTTGGACGTCAAATTTTTCTTTACTAGATCCCTTACAATGATGCTGTGGTACTTTCAAAACACTTTTTTAGAGAAGATCCAATCCTTATATAAAGAGGCCAGCTGAACTAGCCCTGAACCCCAAGATTTTCCAAATTGAAGGTAAATATTACATTCAGCCCAACGGCGTTCCCCGGAATTTTATAAAAATTACATTCTTTGGAGTGTCCTCCGGCACTAAAGATGATCAAAAGTCTTATATTGACTACATTGTCCTCGTACCATTCAGGTGTGAAATTCTAATGACTTGGTCGCGTTTGTTCCTACAAACCGCCATCATAACTAAGCTATCAGTATTTCACTGGGGTAAATGTGATATCGGTAACTGAAACTACCGATATCCCAAAATGGCGGACGAGTTTCGGCTCAATATTATGACCGTCGATTTTGTAATGATAATGCATTTTTCTGCAGCCTTGCAAAACTTATTTGGTGTATTACTTAATTTGGAATTAAACTGCTAAATTTTTTTTGGATAATTTAATCGCTAAATAGAGAAATTAGCTATCGAAAAAACAGCGGTGATGTCGGTAACTGAAGAAACTGATATCCGTAACTGGTATTCAAGTCCTTGATCAGGATGTCCGTAACTGTTGATTTATGACTAATCTTTGTCATTTTTTATTCTTGTTTTTGAGGATCAGAAGAACAAATTTTGGCTCAGTCGACCCTATGACCTTCTCTTAAGGTCAAGTTGACATAACTGTTCTCCCGTTTCCAGTACCATTTTTCTTATGAGCAGAATAAATTTGTGGTATAAAATTTTCACAGACTGTAGGCTACCCAATACCTCATATACATACATGGTCAGTAAATTTTATATTGGGCGAAAGTTCTTCGTGGCAAAAATTGAAGGTTTTGTCTGAAATGTGATTCAAGATTTTCTTTTTACCGGACACAACAAAAAAGAGGTTTAACAGTTAGTGCGATAAAACCGATTTAACCTATCATTTATTTTGAAATGCCTGTGACAAGTCGGTCCATAGCGGTTTTGAGCTGGAATCACTAGATGCCACACCCCCCCACACACACACACACACTTAGGGGCTTCCCACCTGGACCAACTGTAAGTCCTCCTATACCCGCTCTGCAAAACAAAACATGTTTAAATAAACATAGCCTGCACGCAAAGACAGAATTGGCCCGAAACTAGTACTTGCAGTTTTCATAGTGTTTAAAATTCCTTCTAAACATATCTTAACTTAGGAGACGACCATTTAATTTTCAGGGGGGGGGNTTGGGGGGGGGGGGGGGGAATGGCTTTGGCTTGTGAGATGTTGTAAATAAATAATTTAATCTTGATAGCAGTGAAAATAAATATTCTAATCCCACTCATCATGAAAATAAATCATCAAATTTTGATTTGAACAATATTTGCAAAAAATAATTTGATGTGACATTTGGTGAAAATAATAATTTTGTTCGAAACGGAATTTATTTAATTATGTATTTTTGTATAAAATTTTATTTATTTTTTATTTATTTATTTTCTTATTATTATGTTTTTTTTTATTATTTTGTTTTGTTTTGTTTCTGTCTTTTTTAATACATCTATGACCAATAACGAATAAAGGAAATCGACCAGAACTGGTCTTTGAACTTCCTTGAGACATCACAAAGAAAAGGCTGCAGTATATATTATCTAAATCTTATGACAAATATATTTGACAAGGCAGACGGATGACGTGGATGTGGTGTATTTACAATACTTTGCACAACTTAAGTTTCTTCATTGCTATTACTGTCTGGTATATGAAATACCTTGAATCCCGAACAATACATGCAAACAAAATTCATACCAGTTACGGATATCTTCATTTCCAGTTACGGACATCAGCGAAAATTTATTTTTTTCAGTTACTGACATCACCGCGGTTTTTTGTACGGCCATTTTCTCTACTCAGCGATAAAATAATTTGCGAAACCTTTAAGCTTTCAGTTCTAAATTTGGAAATGTATCAAATAAGACATTAATTATAGCGGGATTATTTGTTATTAATACAAAATCGACTGTCCTAATATTAAGCCGAAACGCGTCCGCCATCTTAAGATATCGGTAACTGCAGTTACCGATATCACATTTACCCCAGTGAGAATTTTCCCCCTGTCGCTAAAGTGCTACTCCTCGAACTGCATTTCTAAAAACGTAGGGTATCTTGTTGGTTGGAAATATGTAAGGTGGTTTATGTGGGGCGAGACTTGTCGATGATTGGATGATCGTACAAAGCGTCATCCATGGAAAAGATTGCCTAGTAGATTAACATTTTGACGTGACAACCGCAACACACTGGACATTCATGTAACTGCCTATAATCTAGCACAGATGAAAAACATTTTCTTGGTACTCTTTGACCCTTTGGCATAAATTTTTAAACAGTTTATTTTATTTCATATTTTTTTTAAGAATTATACGTTCTCATAGTACAGAATACATTTTTTGTTTTCGACAAAGTTCGGAGGGAGCACGATATTTACAAAAGCAAATTATGTTACACGTAAGTGGGTTTACTTTCTCTAGTTTCTGAAGGAAAATCGTTTTAATTTTCCGTTAGAGTTGAAGGCAAGAAAGTTAAAATTTGTGTCATTCATTCCGTTCCTCTTGTTAAGCCCTTTTCCATTTTTTTTTATTTTGTATATTAGTTTCTTTTTTACCTAATAAATTGTGGCATATTCTTACCATTGTTAAACGTGTTTGTTTATATGTGTGTTAATTTTGACTATTTTATTCATATTTTCGCACCTTAACACACAGGGAACATCATTACCAAACGCCTTGTACTTAACCTTATTTATGATTATTTTTTTTCTACATGAAATCGCATCTTATATGTTACTGCAAAAATGTCTTATTGTCTTGAAATTATATAATCTTATTAGCGGAAGGAAAAGGAACATTTTGTGTTGGTTTTTGGGATTTACTGAAGCGTTTTAATAATTTTTAGCAGTATTTCAAGGTTGGTCCCTACAGATGATTTTTTGTTTTTATGAGTAAACTGATAATTCTTGTCCTGAAAATACTCATATTCTAAGTGTGTTAAATTAAATTCATATTCTGATGATGTTAAATTAATTGCAATCAGCAGTATATTCAAGATGAAAAAAATTCAACATCAAATTAAAATTAAAGTCCTCAGTCACATGTGTATCGTATATATCAGGCCGATAAGTGATTAGTTTTAAACAAAAGAAATGGAACTCTTCATTAAACGAAACAAAAAAGGTCTACTTTGATTTGTTTTCCGTAGTTACAAATTCCAAAAAGTTGTTTCTACTTAGAAAATTTAATGATTTTTTAAATCGTGTATTTCATTAAGGTAAAGAAATAATGTAAATGCTTGCCGTTGGGTTGTAAAGTTTGTAATAAGTGCGTAAATTGCGGTTAAAGTGGACTGAAGTTGGTGTCTATCATTCTGGATGACACAAATATACATCTCCAGATTTTCTCCCAAATTGGCATACTGATTCATAAAGAATTGATCAATACGTGTGCAAAATTTCATTTCCGCCCTTCCATGCAAATTCCCAGAATAAAACACCAAAGTTCGTGGAGTCTGCTACACTACTGACTCTATTTTTAGAAATGAAATCGAATTTACCTATATACGTCATGATTACAACTTAGAGTCACAGGCCCATTCAGGTAATCGTAATTTGATTTTTTGTCTATAGTTTGTTTTATTGTTTTAAATGGAACAGTAAACATTCGACTATCGTTCCAAATAAATATTTAGATACAGAAATCTCGAAACAGTCCCATTAATTTCGTATAATTTTATTATAATGGGATACATTGATCCCTGTGAGTACCTCGGCAGTGTTTATAAATAACATTTACCGCCAAATAATGATATACCACCCTCAATTTCACCTTAGTTACGGGGTGTCATTTTGGATCTTTGAAATGTACATCTTTGAAATCAATTATTTCATATTTCCCTTTCAAGATTAATCCTTTGGCTATCTTTTAATACCGAAATTGTGTCCGCCCCCGGTAATTTTTTGCCTTTTAATAATATTTTATTGTCGCCAGGTAAATTTTAGTGTGGTCGCAGTGAAGACATTTGACATCAACTATAAACAATTGAAAGTGCAATAGCAGACCAATTGATATTTTTTATTTTGTGAATGTTTTTGTTTTACTAAATGCATCGTTCCTTTGTGATTTATATACCCGAACAAGCTTAATATCAGCCGTTACTATGCACCATCAACAGACGGCGTGTTTCTAAAATATGGCTGATGAAGTAGACGCCCACCTCATTAGCATGTTTAGAAGGGAGATAATTTCACACAATGACTTTTCAGACTGTAAAGAGCGACAGGTGTAAAACACCTCTTAATCGGGATTTTTGAGTTTTTATCCCTTATTATTGTTTGTAACTAAGAATGCGCCTCTATGTCCTTACATTTATGGTTGATGGTCGCAGAACAGATTCCTTTCAAGGAATGGTGACTGTCTGTATGCCCGTCTGCCACCACTTTCCGACGGTATCCAACAAATTACAACGATCTTCTGACACATTTTCATAATGCAAGGACACCGAAAATACCATGAATTTATCAGTTTGAAAGATATATGAAATTGAAAATAAAATATTATCTTTGATTGGTTATAGTTTAAATAATCAGTAATGGTGCTAGGGGTGGAATGTTTCTTGTGAACTTTGCCATACAAATATTTAGAAAACTTGTTTCATTTCAGTTTATCAATACTAAACATCTAAAGCAAATATTGAAATAAAATATTTTCCGTTGAGCTGGCAGCCATTTTGTCTCGCCACTAAGTGATATAAAGCAAATTTCACACGCGATCTTTGTAAACGTTGATGTTTAACTGCACCAACTGGTTACCAATAACAGATTCTCAATTCTGCACTCTGTATTCCGAATTCTGAATTCCGTATTCAAAATTCCGAATTCCTCAAAACGATGTCCCTTCTCGGCTTTCGTATGAACCTCTATAACATAAGAAGTTCGAAAGTTGAGATTCGATAAATCAAAGTTATCTTATTATTTCTGTGATGATCTTGTCATTAGTTTCACAGATTTGTCCTTTAGAGTTTGCCTTAGACCACCATCTTGCAAAGCTTTTCCATAAGGAAGATGCTTGAATCTCTCTTTTCTTTTTATATATTGTTTATCAAACTTATTAAGAGGCTTTTACAAACCTGAATTGTTAACATAATGTACAAAATTAATAATACTAAGTTACAGGCTAAAGGAAGGCCAAAAACAACCTTTTGCACATTTCAAAGCTAGTTACTTTTATAGGGCCGCCAGCTAACAACATTAAACCAAATACAACTAAAACGAGAACTGAGCATTTCAGCAAGCAAAAGCTTTTCCTGTATTGTAATAATATGTAGTTTTCAATCTAAAAAGCTATTTGCCACCTTTTAGGGGGCAACACATCCATATATATATAACTTGCAAAACCTTACAATTAGATTTTAGGTACATTTATGGTTGTTGTAGCTTAGTGAGGTGAAAATTTTAATATAAATCAAAAACTATTTTATCTTCTACATTTTTTCAAACCAGAAGGCAAATACACTTTTGAGCATTGAATTGGATCAAAGTTATATATCTCGAACACATATTGTTGTTGTCCAGTATGTCCATCTGTCAATTACATTCGAACGAACTGTTTCAAACGTGGTATATATAGTTATACACCATAGGTAGTTGTGTATATAATCACGAGAATTTAATTTTAAAGATTTCGTTTGAGTAATGGCCTTTTGAATTTGGATCTAAAAAATGTGCCAATTACCAATAAAGCTGAAAAAAGATCAAAACACATATTTAGAAGGATTTCTTTTGTATTTGCACCAGTCAGACTTAATGACTCAAAAACAGCTGATTTATGGAACTGTATGACATTCCTGCAACACAGCTATATATATGGGATGACTCCTGGAGGTTTGATCTCTTTGAATCTTTTGGCAGCTGTTTAGAAAAATGGGGTCTTATACGAAACCATATTAAAGATAAGAGATATTTTCCACGACTGTGAAAAATTCTGTCTTTTCCAGAATAAATGAAGGAAAATGGTAGAATTTCTCACACAAGTTAAAAAATATCCAAATATTTTAATTGTGTCGAGTGCAAGATCATATTCTCTAAAATACATCGAACAAACTGAAAGATAGCCAAACTTGCCATTCCTTGTAAAATTTTCGACTGTGACGTCAAATCATTCACGAACTTTAGTATGGTAAAAATTAATGACTGCACTTTAATTTTAAAATAACAATAAACCATACCTTAGCTACTGTTAATTAAGTTTTTTTGCAGACAGATGGTCATTTTGACAATTATTGCCTCTTCAATGTAGATCAAATCAAAATATTTCGATGTTCATAAACCAAAGTCTATGTTAAAGCTGAAAGAGAACAAATAATATAAATAAAAGCCAAAACCAGCTACGGAAAAAGGTATGCACGACAGAGATACATGTACTCAAAAGTTTTGACCAAAACAGCAGCTTTCGCCAAATGGCAACAAGTTATACCCCTTCTCATTGAACCTTGGTTCGATATGGTAAATGCAAATTTAAGTGCATGAGGACACAATATAGGTATGGGCACAATACAAGTGTAGACACAATACAAGTATGGAGACAATGTTATAATCTTCAAGAAATTAACAGAAGAAAGTTACATTGTACCCACATGTCTGAAATATAACATATCTCATAATATGGAATGACTTTTAAAAAATGTAATAAACTTTTAAGTAATCATATACCATTACAAAAAATGATCAGAACAACATTACAAAAAAATAATTATTCGCGACATTTCAGAAACTTCTGTATTTTGTTCTTCGTGACTAAGTCCACATTTCGTCAAACAGGAAGTACAGAATTCAAAATAGGACGTTCCTTACAACAAATCATACATATTCTGCCTAACGGGTTTAAAAGCAATCCCTGTAGTAGAAGCTGAGAATAACATGAAAAATTCATGATTCACTACATTTTGTAACGAACTCCACATATCGTCAGACAAACAGTACAGGGTCGACAGGACTCACAATACAAAATTCCTTTCAGCTAATCATAGAGAGGCTGTATAGCAAGATTAAAATAAATCCCATGAGCAGAAGGTAAGAAACATTGACAGAATTTCCAGACGAACAAGATGAATGCAGTATACCGTTCAATCTATAAAGTAAGTATATAATTTTCTAAAATTAACAAATGTTGACAATTTTCGCTACTTAAACCATCCCACTGCATGCCCATGATTATTATCGAAGAAATTATTTATCAGAATGTCATGTATAAGTTTGCAAATCCAAACAAGTATTCATTTACTTTATTATCAAAATATTCTTTTAACGCAATTTATTATTGAGATACTATTACATTCCACCCTTTCACTGTAATATGCAATATCAAATGTCTATAGGAAACAACAAACAGTCTTATTTACTCAGTGTCGGTTCGATATAAATATGTAAATTGATACAATTACAAGTTCAAAAAATGAAATATAAATGTTTATGTATTGTGA
This sequence comes from Modiolus philippinarum, assembly GCA_002080025.1. Lineage (NCBI taxonomy): Eukaryota > Metazoa > Mollusca > Bivalvia > Mytilida > Modiolidae > Modiolus > Modiolus philippinarum. The sequence continues at coordinate 19,375 of MJUU01030004.1, forward strand.
TTTTAACAACACTCAAATGTTATATTTCAATAAAACTTTAAACAAATTTTTTAAAATGAAACGCGACGTTTCAGTTCACAAAGAACTTTTCTCAAGCGTGTGATGATGGGGTCTGAATGAGAAACCCGAGGCTAATTTTCTTATCACAAAAAACTATGTATATTTTCTAACACGGAGACGAAATTCTAAAAACATGAAAAAAAAATAAAATTTCGATGTTTGTCATTATTATGCATAATAAAAAAACTTGATTGGTACCGGAAAGGGGATATAATGGGTAGGGGCAGGAAATTAAGTCTTCTTCGGTAAAATAAAAAAATTTCGAAGATGAAAGAGGCTCCAAGACAAATATAAATTAAACATGGAATCGGCGTAAATGAAAGAATATTTGTTTATTAGGCTATTATCCTATTATCCAATGTTTCTTGCATCAGGTTCATTTATTCAATGAGGCTCAAGAGTTTTGAGTTGATGTATCCAGACCCGTTCTCGTGTTTGTCTATATTCGTTGGTCCATGATTAATTGACCTCAATAATTCGGAATTTCACTGTATCAAATGAATGGCCAGTTAGTGGGACATTTTGATTTTTTTGTATTAAAACAGCGGTGATTGTTCCATCTTGAGTTGAAGGGTGTCGATGATTCCGAAATGTGCTGCATTTTGCACTCAAGATGTAAATGCAGTTTGAAGTCTTGCAGTTGGAACTGGCATATATTATGTATTCTTCCTTGGTCACCTCGCTCATCAATTTAGGCTTGATGTGAGTGCGGTGTCTAGGGTCGCAGCTCCTTGGAGAGAGATACAAATGTTTGTCTGTTGTCTAAGTACAAAGGTCCGTTTTCTTGATCCCATCTTCAATTGAAGTGGTAGTATCAAGAAGTGAGATTTTCGTTGATGATGACCTGTGCGTGAATTTGATAGAATGATGGAAATTACCACAAAATTCAATAAATCCAAGGAGATGTGCTTCTCTGTCATTCAACTTCATGTTGATGTTATTTATAAAGCATGTTCCATAACAATGGTTTATATGGAGCTGTGCACAAAAGTTTTTTTTCTTATTTGCTCATATAATATTGGCATATGACAGTGCCATCTTTATCCCAATGCTAGTTCCATTAATTTGAAAATAATTGTCATTATTGGGAAAAAAATGTTACTTTATAGAACTAGGTCAAGTTTTTTTTCAATAAAAGAAGAGTGTGAGAGAAACATGTTTTTCTTTCAAAAGGAGAAAAACGGCACTTCTGATACAATTACACAAATGTAACCAAAGGTATTTCCCAAACATTTTTGATATATAAGGTTAGTTTGCAAAAGCAATAATGATGACGCTCTAATGGAAGATTGGTTTTAAGGATAAATATGAATATTTCCATTTTATATTCAGGCCACGGGAAAAGATTTTACAAAATTGTGGTCATAAGATCCTGGTTCCTTTCAATAACATGAACATTTTTAGCCTCTTTGGATCGATAAAAAAATCACAAAAACGATGGTAGCTTAGTGACGAAATATCTTCTGTATGTTACGGAAATTAAAAAACCATTGTACCAAAATATTTTAAAACTTTACTTCAAAGCAAGTTCACTTTATCATCGAAAGGAAAGTGTGACGGGCGGACAGACTGATTGGCAAGGAAGGAATGTTATATACCCTGACCTTCATAAGGCAGGTGTATAAAAAATTCAAATATTTTTTTTCCTTTATCCAAAAATTACTTAAATTACAGTGCATTTTTTCTGATAAGTTTTTTTTTTTGATAAGTTTTAACAGGCAGTTGGACTGTATGATATTGACCTGCTCATTATTTTAAGCGCCGACCTAAATTGTTACATTCTTCTCACAAAGATACAGCTGATATTGCTTCAAATCTTTTTTTAGAATTCTGACCCTTTGATGATGATTAATTAATCTTCTTTACATAAATGCAGAAAAATGAAATGTATGTTTTTGATACTTTAAGCATTAGGTCGAATGCAACTGTATAATAAATCAACACACTAATAAGAAATGTAATGCAAACTGCCTGAATTCAACGCTAAGTTTTCCTAAATATAATACAAATCAGAATTCTCGTGAAGCATCTCCAAATTAATTTAGGTTTGACAAGTTTCAGGTAACTATTCGGTAGTGCCAGCTTTTACTTTATTTAATAAAGCAGAAGAGCTTTCCAAGCCTTGTCATGTACAAGTGCATCTGTTCCTGCAGAAGCCTTCTTCATTGTGTCACACTGTCCTGTCGTGATTTTAAAATTGACAGCATAGCAACATTCGACATTCTTGCAGATGACAATACAGTGAATGGCGCTGTTAACAGACAACAGGGTTTCAATCACCTCACCTTCAAACCGACGGTCAGAAAATCCATTTTGGAGGGACACATCTTGTACTAAAACCAAAATAAAGTATTTGTACGATAAACATACAAAATGGTTATTGCGATAAACTATTTTTCAGATAGAGAGTGATTTATCTAAAAGATAAATTGTACTGAAAAAAATGCCTTTAAAGAACTTACTTTCAAAACAGCTAGACTGTCATAAAGAATTGTTGTTAATAAAAAACACAAGTTGAACAATCTCGTTTTTTCAATTATTATCAATATTCATCTAAAAACAACTAACAGAATAAAACCAATAACAATTAATAACGTCCAATCTAATAAGAAAATCACTGTCGAGATATTATATAATATGCCATTCTATAATATGATTATAAAAAAATCATACTTCAATATAGCATCATTTGGCATAAAGCCAACTCCCTTACATCTACTGGGTAGCTAAAGTTCATAAGAATCCATACAAACAGAGATTCATTGCCGGGCCTTCCAGATGCACCACTAAACCTCTTTCACAGCTCATAACTACTTTGTTGACCGCATTCAGAGATGGCCGGAAAATTACTATAATAAAGCTTACTCCACAAGCGGCGTGAATCAAATATGGATTCTTAAAACTTCAAAAGATCTCCTTGAACAGCTATCCTCAACCAGTCATTCCCATTGCCATAGCATTCAAACCTTTCACTTTTCTACTCTTTATACAACCCTGCCACACAATAAACTGAAAACAGTGATAATTGCAGATTTAATACATCAATGTTTCTGCACTAAAATGGAGAACGCAGATACACCTATTTAGTAATAGGGAAAGACAAGACATATTTTGTTAAGAACCAAACTGATTTAAACAAGAAGTACACCGAGACTGCCGTAATCAAAATGTTAGAACTTTTGATTGGCAATATTTTTGCCGAATTCGGACGTCGTGTTTTCCAACAGACAATAAGGATTCCTATGGGATTTAACTGTGCGCCGCTTTTAGCTGACCTTTTCCTTTACTCATACAAGGCCAAGTTTTTACAAGAGCTTATTCAAAGAAAACAAAAATATTTACCCCAGTCCTTTAATTTCAGCTTCCGCTACGTAGACGATGTTTTTTTCTCTTAATAATCCTAAATTTAAGGAGTACTTACATCAGATCTATACCAATGAGCTTAAAATAAAAGAAACAACTGAAACACCTACTTCAGCTTCGTACCTAGATCTGTTATAGTATATTTACGAAGATGGACGTTCGAAGTCTAAGCTATATGATAAGCGTGATGATTTTACTTTCCCAATTGTGGACTTTCCCTTTCTTAGCAGCAATATATCTACCTCTCCAGTCTATGGAGTGTACATTTCACAGTTGATTCGTCGAGCGTGAAGTTTGTACAGTAGTTTTTTTTTTTAACAGAGCAAAAACACTCCCAAAAGCTGCTTAGTCAGGGATTTGTTCAACCTATGTTAATTTCATCCCTCAAGAAATTCTATGGCTGTCACCATAACATCATCGAAAGATATGACGTGTCAGTATCCCAAATGAAAGTGGACATTTTCAGCTAGATCAAGTCTTCCCGGATTTGACTACCGACTTTGACATTTTCCTGGATTGACCCACTAACAGTGTGACGTGTGCTGTTAACAGAGCAAGATGTGCTTACCCTTCCGGACCACCTAATGTCGCTCTCAGTTTTGAAGGGAGTTCACACTGTAAGTGCTTAAGCATTTTGTGTTGTCTCGTATATCATTTAAGTTTTGTCTTCGTTAGTGATGTTTGTGGTATCGATTTGTCCTTGTAAACATTTAAAATTTTACCACGGGAATGTTTGAGGGTTAGAGAAGTAACAAATATCGTGGATTTTTATTGGTTGTGTCTTAGGATTAGAAAACTACAACACAAATCAGCTACCAAACAGGTCCTTCAAAAACATATTTTCCTCACTTACAGTGTGATGGGTGCTGTTAACAGAGCAGGACATGCTTACCCTTCCGGAGCAGCTGATGTCACTCTCAGTTTCACTGGAGTTCACATTGTGAGTGCTTTGTTTTGAATGTTGTGATTTCTATTTCTGTGTTTCGTATCTGTCTAACGTCATTTTTTTGTGTCTTACGTCATTGTTTTCTATGTTCTCGTTTCGACCATGCAATTTGACTTCGATTTTTGTAAATTTCACTCCTTTGTACCTTCGGTATTCTACTGCCGATGTTTGTAACCTTAAGTTAGTCAAATCGTTCTAAAAATTTTGCATTTTCCAGACAAAAATTCGTAATTGAAATCAGTCTCTACATCCAAAAATACCAAAGTTCCAAAAATGAACAGTAAATTTAGTTATGCAGTACACGTGTTTCAAGGTGTAACCTCTCAATAAGGGCTTTAAACTAATACATAAATTACGAAGTCTCTGCTATTATAAGTACAAAGTTGAATAAAATAAGTATTTACAAAAAATGCTGATAGAATGCTAACCTTTTAAGCATGTAGAAAGTTTACCATAAACTTCTACTTCACATAGGGTTAAAATTCTAGTTCCCCTGTGTCGTACTCTCACAAACTGTCCTAGTGTGCTGTTTGGGCAGCGTATTTCCTCGTACGAAATCGGGGATTGTATATATCGTCGAAAAGTCACCTTTCCAAGATCAACTGTATGAAACGTTAGATTATCAGATAATCTGATTGGACCAATAACATCAACATCAAAGTCTTGCAATCTATCAACTGAAATAAAACACATGGAAGTAAGATTAAAGTCTCTGTCTGTCGGTATACTTTTAAGCCGAGTTACAACGAAGTTGGTGCGTATGGTTGCCATTGATTGGTTTCCAAAAGATAACTAAAAAGTTTCCATTGAATTCAAATGAAGCCTTAAGTTATTGTTGGATACCAAAAAGGAAAACCCCTATTGCTTTTGCAGAAAATAAGTCAAGGTCAAGGTTACAGTGACCAAAAATAAGATTGAAAATTCGGTTTTCTGTACAATGATTCATAAAGTGAAATCTGCATTATATATTTTTGTACCAGAAGGATAAAAACCCTATTGATGTAGCTTCTATTACGCCTTTGGTAAAGCGTTGTTAAAGAAGTAATAGAATCTAACATAAGTTGAAGAACAGTAAAAGCAAACCTTAAGGTTACGCAAAGGAAAGATCCACGTTGCTGCTAAATCTTTCGTGGTGTACGAGAATTTTTTTTCTGGTGTTTTAATTAATTTGTCACTTTTCCTTTCTATAATAAAATCGAAACACAACCGTCTCAAACATTTGTCTCTGTACATGTGCGTATAGAAATTACGTTCTGTTTCTGCACTATCATAACATCTGGAATAAAAACTATTGATATTGATATTGATTGGCGTTTCCAAAAGTTTCTACACCTGATTATGGACAAAATATTAGAAATTTCACATAATCTATATAAACATGTTTTTAAAATAGAACGATTTGAATTTTGAAAAACATGTATGAAGCTTGCCATTTAAGATAAAGGTTAATTCTGTTTAATAAATTTTTACTCGTGTTTCTAGTATTTTAGGCCATTTTTTTATGATTTTTTTATATATTCTGAGCACATTAACGGTGTTAAATTGCTGTACTTGTAACGCTGCCATCTGATTACATCGCCCGTAGTTAACATTTCATTCAAAGATATTTTCCTCTGAAAACAATGGCTCCAAGCCAAACTTGGTCATAATAGTTCTTTGTTTGACCGCCTTCCAACGTTTGTGATTTTTATGCCCGAACCTAATCCATATGACCACCAACGGGGAACATAGTTTAACGTAGATACACTATAAAATGCATTCAAGGATCTTCTCCGAATTTACTAAAGTTAATTTGAATCAATCTAGGTCACAAAAGTCCTTGGGGGTCCCATTCAAACTTTGTGATTTTATGTCCGTACCTCATCAATATGGCCGCCTGCGGGAAACATAGTTTAACATAGGACCCTATGGGAAATACATTCAATGATCTTCTCCTCTTAAACTACTTACCATTTGGAACGAAACTTTTTCAAAATTGTTCTTGGTTTGACGGCCTCCCAATTTTGTGATTTTTATTTTCGTACTTAGTCCAAGATATACCAAACTTTTTCGCAAGGATATGATGAAGTAAAAATTTCAAAACACTAACTTTTTTTGTCATTTTTAAAGGGTTAGTTTAAACCCCAGACTAAACATTTTACTTTTCGTACCTTTTTTATGCTAAAATTCATGAAGTTTTTGCTTCGCGAATTATAAAAACTCCTTCAAAAGGATATTATGATGTAAAATTTTCAAAATTTTCAAAACACTGAATTGTTTTTGTCATTCTTAAAGAGTGATTCTAAACCACTGACTTAAAAATTACTTTTCATACCTATCTGATGCTAAATATCATGATTTTATTTCGCAACATATCAAACTCATTCAAAAGGCTAGCATGAAGTAAAATTTTCAAAACACTTTATTGTTTTGGTCATTTTCTTTAGAGTTGTAAATTGGTCATGAAAAATTAGTAGTTCCTTATTTACTGTAAAGTATATTTCTCAAACAGAGTACATGTCAAGGTATATGAAAATAAAAATCTTTCCTCCAGAGATTTGTGAAATTGAATATTTTTTAACCGAGTCTAAAACGGCGATATTCTCAACTTTTAACTGGTTGAGGTGAATATAGACAACCGGGATAAACATCTGGTCGAGATCGAATCCTCCCATGACTCGTGAATCTGATATCCATTCACATTCCAAAAGAGTCGTAGACACAACCCCAATTGATTATAAACTTTTAATATCAAAATACATATAATAAATAAAAATTTCGAAATTTGAATAAAAAAAGAGAGTAATATAAGCGATAAACAGAATAAAAGACTTTAATTGGTTTAATTAAACCCTGAATACCGTTTTCTGTTTCTGATTCGATGAACATTAGATATCAAATAGCGATTTCCGTTGCTCGTATCTCATTGGATAAAACTATGAATAGCGTTTTCGGTTTAAACTCGAATTTTCGATACCGATCGGAAACTATAGGTTTTCGTCGGAAACCCCTCTTTCCGTTCAATTTCGATCGGAGACTAGGGTTTTCGGCGAAATACTATACCTACCGATCGGAAACCCCTAGTTTACGTGCGTTATACCTGGTATTTCGTACGAAAACCCCTAGTTCTCGTTCGAATTACTAGGTATACCGCATTTTTGTTATTATCGCGTGTCATAAAGATGGCTGCAATTGGGAACATAGCTTAACAATAGGACTTTATTGTAAATGCATTAAAAGATCTCCTTCTCTGAATTTACTGCGTTAATGGTTACGAAACTTTGCGCGGTCTCTGTCAAAGTGTTTTTTTTTATGTTCGTATTTCATCCAAGGCTGATGCAATCGAGGAACAAAGATCAACACATGGACTCAATGGGAACTGTATTCATATATTTTCTTCTCTGAAGCTACTGAGCCAATGAAAAATGAATTCAAAGATATTTTCCTCTGACATCACTGAGCGAATTAGAACTATATATTCCATAGTTTTCAAAGTTTGTAATTTTAATGGTTGAACCTCGTCCAAGATGGAAGCCAGCAAGAATCAGTTTAACATAGGATCTTATGATAAATGCATTCAAAAATCTCTAAAGTGGGCCAATTGATACCAAACATGGTCACAAAAGTCCTTTGGTTGTCCACTTTTAAGCTTGTAATTTTAATGATGGTTCATCATCCACAATGGCTGTCGGTAGGAAAATAGGAAAATAGGACCATTATAGAAATGCTTTAAAAGATCTCCTCTGAAACTGTTTTAACAATTTATGTAAAACCTGGTATTCTTTTGGTGACTTTTTACAAAGTTTGTGAATTTGTCTCATCCAAGACAACTGCCAGAGGGTAAAATAGAGAGTGCAGTAAAGAGCCGAGGTGAGCGAAACAAGCTCTTCAACAAGACTCTTGTTTTATGCTGTACATATGTTTCACGTAGTAATCTCTCCCTAGAGGCATTGGAAACATATAATATTGAAATCTCAGTCATTTTATTGGTTGATACCATTTTCTTTTACTCGTAGATTTTATAAAAGCTTCTAAAATATTCAGAACGACACAATCTTGAAAGAACAATAATCAGCTTTAAATAGTAACACAAACAATATATGTAATGAAAATATAATGTGAAAAATATATAGAGAGATAAAAATCGTGATTCGCAAAACCATTAAAAAACAAAAGAAACAAGAGGCTCTCAAGAGCCTGTATCGCTCACCTGGGCCACGGCTGACATATGCAGTTAAAAGAGTCCCAATGTTTAAGGGCATTATTTTCAAATTTGTTAATAGACATTGATGCTATATTATCATAAGTTAAACTATGTTCCAGACTAGCAGCTATTTTGGATGGGGTGCAGTTCTTTTGGCCAAGTTTGGATCCAATTGGCCCAGTAGTTTCAGAGGAGAAGATCTTTGAATGTCTTTTCCCATAGGGTCCAATGTTATAACTATAATCCTCGCTGGCGGCCATCTTGGATATAGCGCGGATCTGAAAAACAACTTTTTTGCAGGAGACCATCTAAGGACTACTGTGGCCAAGTTTGGTTTGAATTGGCTCAGTAGTTTCAGAGGAGAAGATCTTTGAAAGTGTTTTTCCATAGGTTCCAATGTTAAAACCATGATCCCAGCTGGTGGCCATCTTGGATACAGCGCGGATCTGAAAAACAACTTTTCTGCAGGAGTCCATCTAAGGACTATTGTGGCCAAGTTTGGTTTCAATTGGCCCAGTAGTTTCAGAGGAGAAGATCTTTGAATGTCTTTTCCCATAGGGTCCAATGTTAAAACTATGATCCCCACTGGTGGCCATCTTGGATATAGCGCGGATCTGAAAAACAACTTTTTTGCAGGGGACCATCTAAGGACTATTGTGGCCAAGTTTGGTTTCAATTGGCCCAGTAGTTTCAGAGGAGAAGATCTTTGAATGTGTTTCTCATAGAGTCCTGTGTTAAAACTATGATCCCCTTTGGCCGCCATCTTGGATACAGCCATGATCTAAAAAACAGGTTTTTTGCAGGGGACCATCTCAGAACTATTGTGGCCAAGTTTGGTTTCAATTGGCCTAGTAGTTTCAGAGGAGAAGATCTTTGAATGTCTTTTCCCATAGGGTCCAATGTTAAAACTATGATCCCCGCTGGCGGCCATCTTGGATNGAAAAACAACTTTTTTGCAGGGGACCATCTAAGGACTATTGTGGCCAAGTTTGGTTTCAATTGGCCCAGTAGTTTCAGAGAAGAAGATCTTTGAATGAAAAGTTTACGCCGGACAGACGACGGACTAAAAGTGATGGCAAAAGCTCACCCAGGCTATAGCCAGGTGAGCTAAAAATTAATTTTGCAACTATAATACCATCACTTGATAATTGAAAAGTGTTCTGATAACATGTTCAAGCTTTATCAAGTCAGCCAAAATGTTTGATTGATTGATTGATTAGTTAGAGTTTAACGTCCAATGAGCAATATTTCAGCTATATCAGGACGAGAACAAGTTAATCAATTCAAAAAATTGAAAGTATCAGAAGAAAGAAATAAAGGTGGAAGGGACAACCTGGGCAACGACTTTTGACTGCCACTGGAAAATTGGATAAATGGGTAGGGGCAGGAAATTTAGCCTTCTATACGACACCCAGTGCGTCTGCTCTCTTTAGAGAAATATAGAAGGGGTCTTTATACTGCATGGAGCGTGGCGTTTCTCCACACAGTTTGGCTACAATGGTTCGCGGTCAGGCTTTCCGTATTATGAATGGCATGGTTATGTTTTTAGGTATTTGGATTATGTTCGTAACACAGACGTAAACTAGATACAGAAAACTGGTGTTTTTGGAAGTGCCCCGCAATTTCAATCCTGAAACTTGGGGCAAAAGTCAATTTCAGGTAAGTGTGGATTCAAATTCTGTTTAAAACACAAATGTGTTGATACAGTAATTTGCTGGATATAGTGATTTCTTGAAGTTTTACCAAACCCTATCATTTCTTAGCTAAAATCATTTAAGCAAATAAAAGTTAATAAATCTTATGATGAAAATTTGGTTAACAGTAAAAAGTCAAAGTATTGGCAAGCAGAAGTGGATGTTTTACAAATTTGAAAACCGCGTATACAATACAACTCATCATTTCCAAGCTTCAGACCAAATTTCAAATAATTCCCTCAAGTAAAAGTCAAGAAATCTGTGACGGAAAATTTGATTTATAGTAAAAAATCAAAGTATCGACAAACAGGAAGTGGGCGTCCGACAAACTTGAAAATTGCTTACACAATGCAACTCATCATTTCGAAGCGTCAGAACAAATTTCAAATCATTTCCTCAAGTGAAAGCCAAGAAAACTTTGACGGAAAATTTGGTTTATAGTAAAAAATCAAAGTATTGGCATACAGGAAGTGGATGTCCAACAAACTTGAAAATTGCTTACACAATACAACTCATCATTTCCAACCTTCAGACCAAATTTCAAATCATTCCCTCAAGTAGAAGCCAAGAAATCTGTGACGGAAAATTTGATTTATAGTAAAAAATCACAAAGTATCGGCAAACAGGAAGTGGATGTCCGACAAACTTGAAAATTGCTTACACAATGCAACTCATCATTTCTAAGCTTCAGGCCAAATTTCAAATCATTCCCTCCAGTAGGAGCCAAGAAATCTGTGACAGAAAAAATTGTTGACGGACAGACAGACAGATAGACAAAGTGAAAACTATAGGGCACCCGCATCTGAATGCAGGGCCCTAAAAATATGAAATATTTTTCTAGTCCTATATTATGAACATAACAGAAAATGAGAAAACATAGTGAAATAATATGCTAGCTGATGATAAGACTAATTACTTAACTTAATTATAGGATTTAATTTAAATGTACATGGTTTCTAGCAGATATATAATTTGCAGACAAATTTTCAGTAAAAAATTAATGTTCATAACTAGGATACAAAAAATATGAGGTTAGTTTTGTTGTCCCTTGTTACGAACATAATTAAATATGAACAATGTAAATAAAATTATATTGGAACTTAAGATTTTTCTTTTCAACTTCAATATTTCAAATTATTTGCACCTTTTTTTATGGGGAAGGGTGTATTGTCAACTGAATTTTTAGGATTTTTTTATGTTCACCAGATGGACAACACAATTTGTAGTCATAATGTTACAAACATAAAAATCTTGCATAAAAATCTTGTTTTGTGAATAAATATAATAAACTGCTATATTTTTTTATTACTTACATATTACTTGGATTTTAATAGGTTATAAATTTTATAAGATTTAAAATTAATGAAGATGACATACATAATGATGTTCGTAACAAGGACACAAATTTGTTTATCATGAAGTTACGAACATAATTTAAGACACTTCTGTATTCAATGTGATACAACATATCTGTTTTTGTCTTGCCTGCGACGAATGTTGCGAAGGCGAGACACAGCGACCATAGATTCCGTCGTCGGTGTTGTCGGCGTCAACATTGGGTTAACCCAAATGTTAAACTTTTTTTGAACTTCAATAACTTTCTGAAATCTTGCTCAATAGCATTGAATTTTTGACACAATATTCAGTACAACTTCATTATTGAATCCCAAGTATAATTTTGAAAAAAAAATAATTCCAATTTTTCTGTATTTTGTCATTTGTTCGACTTAGTTTTTTTCAATATTTTTTTTTTTTGTTTTCACTATATCTCAACATCTACATGCCATAGATGGATGATGATTGGTAAGTGGTTACATCTTTAGTAGTAACCAACATCCATTTCAGAATTATGTCACCTTGACATATATTTTCCGCATCAATGAATTTGACTACATTGTCACTTTAGTCCATAATATCAACATTGGAACTGAGGAAATTGAATTTTGACATAAAATTGTTGCATGTAGTCTATAGATATGCAATAAACTTTCAGGATTTTATTCCGGTTCCAACTTTGGTAAGTTTCCTGAAAATGTCCAAGACTAACAATTTTTGGAATTTGCATAAAATCAAATATTTTAGCAATTTTTCATACCAGACATAATTCTGAAAACCTAAGAATTAAAAAAATATGGTTCCAATTTTGGTAAATTTCCTGCAACTCTCAAAGACAAGCAGTTTTTGGGAATTCTTGTTAGCAACCATGCTTTTTGATTGAATTTTAGTGAAAACAAAAATTTTCAATGCCTACATTTGAAAAATTTTGATTCCAATTTTGGTAAATTTCCTGATAATCTCAAACTGAGTCAAAGACAAGCAATTTTTTGAACTTTTTGGATGAATTTTGTTAAAACAAATATTTCCAATGATTTAATTTCAAAAACTATTGGTTCCAATTTTGGTAAATTTCCTGATACTTTCAAGGACCAGTTATTTCTTAGCATTTTTAGTAACCACATCTTAATATATAGGACACAAGTTACCACTGAGCTGCTTTTGGCACATGCTTTGAAAGCTGAATGTTTTACTGTATACCATCAGACCTGGCTAACTGTCTGTTAACTGTTTGGTTTTCGCATTCCACTGTAACCTCACAACATTTGAGGCTGGGTACATGTACATGTAGTACTGGGTATCTAATTTGGGAATCTCGAGAAAATACCTTTGAAATCCTTAATTTCGAAGAATATGAATTTATTAATCCTATAAAATTAAAGTGTAAATTCCTGATCCTGTAAAAAGTTAATCCCAAATTGCTGCTGATGAAAAGGGATGATCCTGATGTTTTGAAAAAAGTCCTTCCAACTCTCACATTTTAAAACTGTTGTATTCATCAAATGAAGTTTGATGTTACTTCTTGTCTTTATTATAGGGCCAGGGCTTCCAGACATGTTTAATACATATTGAAATAATAAAAGGGTTGGAAGACCAATTTGTTCAGTAATGCCTCACAAGCAAGATCAGTTTTCTTGGTATTCTATTTTTCTCCAAATTATATTCAATTTCTGTGTTTGTTATGAGCTTCTTTCGACTTTAACTGTGAACTTTTGTTGGATTTTCATCTACATGTATTGTGGGAAAGGACAAGCACTTAGTCTAGTACCTTTGGCTTGAAAAGGAGAATTGGGGCTTGGAGCTCTTTCCTTTGTATGACTGTCCTAAAACTTCTTGTTAATGTAAAATGGTAAAGTCAAACAGAAGGCAGAAGTTACATCAGAATTAACTTTTGAAATAACGATGTATTTATTATCCAACGGATTTAGGAAAGGGATATGGCATCTCGCCTGTCAGTCCGTCTGTTTTTTCCACCTCAGGTTAAAGTTTGTGTAAAAGTTCATATTTGAGAGAAGACATGTGGCACATCAGTTATCTTTGGCCAGTGGATGCATCTTGGAGAGTGATGCTATTTCAAATTATAATAAGGTCACTCTGACCTACATTTTATGCATCAATGACTCAGGTTATGCTTTGCATTAAGGTTCACATCTGAGATACTACATGTGGCACATAAATTATCTTTGGTTAGTGGATGCATCTTGGAGAGTGATGCTGATTCAGATGATAATTGGGTCAATCCTACTTCCATTTTATTCTTCAATGACTCAGGTTATACTTTGCATTAAGATTCATATCTATGATACTACATGTATGTGGCACATCAGTCCTTTTAGGTCAGTTGATGGGTCTTGGAGAGTGATGCTGCTCCAGATGACCTACATTTTATGCTTCATTGACTCAGATTAAAGTTTGCTTTAAGGTTCATATGTGGCACATCAATCATTGGCCAGTGGATATGCCTTTTGAGTGATGCTGCTTCAGATGATAATTAGGCCACTCTAAGACTAACTTACATTTTATGCTTCAATGACTCCAGGTAAAGTTTGCATAAGGGTTCATATTTGAGATACTACATGTGATACATCAGTCATCTTTGGTCAGTGGATATATCTAGCAGAGTTTGTAGCGCCAGTGGATAATTAGGTTACTCTGACATCTTTATGACTGATGTGTTCAGGGTTATGATTTTTAAGCAGAAAAACAGAAATAATTCTTGTACTTTGACCTTCTGCTGTGTTAAATAAGTGCCTGCAGATGCCAGCAATGAGAATTGCTACAGGCAAGAGGAATAGCTGTTGTTACGAACGGCTCCCATCTTTTTTTATTTATTTTTTTCCATATTATTAGCTGTTTTGGTTTATCGACAACAATGGTGTCTCGTTACTTACATAATAACCATGATAACATATTAAATTGACACTGTAAATGTAATTATCTGCATTTCATTTGAATACTTTAAGTTTAAAACAATAAATGATCTATCTAAGTCCAAGTTAGACTTGGCAAATGAATTGAATTTCAAACTAGTTGTTCTTCATATTATGTACGTAACCGTGTCCTCCTATTGATTCAGCACTAAAATTCACGTGAATATATATTCTTAAAATAGTACAAGCCTTAACATTTCTCTTGAGTATGTTTTCCCATTTCCTCATATTTTATTTTTATTAAAATAACATATGAGCATAGTGAGTAAACTTTAGGTTTTTATCTAAAAAATGGACACTTTGTTACATACGTAAAGTTCATATTCAAAAGCAAATTTTATGAAAATGGAATAACATATTATCCTGCTCATTATTTTTTTTGTGGAACTTATTATACAGACTTCCCAAAAAACACCTTTTGATTAATTTTGAAGGCTTTTTAAAAATCATGTACCTTGTCACACATTTGGTAACAGGATTGGAGAATGAGTTACTTTACAAAAGAAATAGGAACTTGCATTCCATCAAAATTAAAGATCGGGATATCTTACACTTGTGAAAGAAATTCTACATTTTTTCCGCTCATTTTGCTATGCTAAATTTGAGAAAAATGAAATTAACACCTGATCTTTACTCTAGTGATCTAATGCAAGATGCTATTAATCTTTGTCATGTTTGTGTTGAATAAAACTTTTAGTGAAGTACTTTAACCCCACCACAATTTTTGCGCTGTCACAAGCCAGGAATGCCTCCTTGTCTTCTTATCAAATTCTAGTTTCTTGATATTCAGGTTATCAAATGGGGTTTGTTTCCATTGATTTATTCATTTGTTTACTTTTTGGGGCCATTAAGGGCTTGCTATATGGTGCAAGGTTCCTCACTGTGTTGAAGACCATACTGTGACCCCTCGATGCTTTGTTTTGGGTCGTTTTAACCTGGAGATGGAATGCTGTCTCCTTGACATTTACCCCATTTCCTTTCTTTTTCATATTAAAAATCTTACCTTCTCTATCAGATATAGGTCCAGAACAGGATTCTGTAAAATCAATATCCACCTCATCAAAAAGACATGTATAGTTTTCAATCATGGGACATTTTGCTGTTGCTCTTAAACCCCATTCTCTGCCTGACGGACATGTCAATTCAAAGGCAGCGGATGCAGAAGCAATCTGGAATATTGTAAAATATTACCAGGATTATTTGATTTAATGTACACAAACAGTGGTTTGTAGAAAACTAAAAGGTAATTTTTTTGGTTTTAGACACTGAATCATACATGTAAATGTATGACGTGTGGACACAAAGTACCTATCTATGCATTTTTGAGAAATTCAAAATGCAACAAAAATAAAACATAAACACCTCACAATACTTATTATGTCCAAAGTGCCACAACTCTGGAATGGAAAGTTTGCCAACAAATCAAAATGAAATGGAGCTGACGTCTTCTGTCATGCCCACCAATCCTGCAAAGTTGGAAGGAAAATTATTAAATTGTTTTCAATTCAGCTGGATGGATGCCAGTTTACAAAATGTACCTTTTTATGTCAAATCATAAAACTTGACCAAGCCAAGCTCACCTGGAAAAAGTTTGGCCAAGGTATTTTCATCAATCTAAAAATACCAGGACCACAAACACAAAAATAACTTGAAATACACTTAATAAAGTTTAGAAAACAAAAATGAGAAGATAGCGTTTTCTCATCTTTCAGAGATAAAATGTTTATCAAATGCATTTCTTGCATATATTTTATGGAAGCTCACGCATCAAGCTTATACCACTTCCACTAGTCAGCGCGATAATTTGCTATTTTACAAAATTTATAGTACACTTCAGGGATTTTCTAACATTAACCAGCATGCCCACTGTATTTTGCAGTAGGGGGTACATGTACCCTTTCAATTTAAATTTGGGAGTGCAAGGTGTTTTCTTAGGGTACATATGCATACATGTATTTTTACTTCGCTACTTAAAACGGATTGGCAAGGAACCTACCAAAGTTGCATGACATATGCCGACAACTATTTCCCTTTCATTTTTGATTTGAACAATACAATTTGATCTGAAAACCATATTGTTCAATGATCAATTTTTTAAATGTATGTGCATGCACGTTTTGATTTGTGAAATTGTATGTGCATGTTTTATAATGTACGTGAATTACGTACTGTAGTATGTGAATGGGCATGCTGATTACATAGACTCTGGTGAAAGGAATCTTTCCCAATTAATTTCAAAATCATGCAAAATTCCCCAAAATACAATGTATGTATTAACCTTCAAAATTTTGGTTCCCAAATGATTCGATCGTGACAATAAGCCTCAGCTTACTTTTTGCCAAAGTCCTCTAATAAAACCCTGCACTTTGAGTTGAAGAGCCTACAGCCTTTTTTTATCAACAAAATGTTTTGATTTTATCTGCACTGAAGTTGTCAAGATGGCCAACTGCAAAAACTAAATTACAGTAACTTTGGTACTTTCAGTTGACCTCCATTAGGATGGGTCCCAAGCAAAAATGATATTTATGCTTTTAGAAGTGACTTACGGGTCCTTAAAACAAAAAATTCATTCAAATACAGTCCTTCACATTTGGGAAAAGAAAACATTAGTTTTATATCAAAGTTAATATGTAAAGGTTTTTATTTCCACCATGAAATAGTTTCAGAGCCTGAGGTCACGATAATGTACAAATGTATATAACAGAATAAAGTTGGATATTATATTGTAAAAGCTATATGTTTGAAACATAATTTGTAAAATATTTTCCCTTTTTAACACACTTAATGAGCGGAAGATATTTCAGAGCTATACCGGTATCTGAATGTCACACTCCGTGAAATTATTTCTTACAAATACACCACAAAAATAATATACATTTTGTACTTACCAGACATAAAGTAATGATTTTCATTTCTTGACATCTCTTTTTATTTTTTCACATTTCATCTGGAACAGAAACAATATGAATCTGTACCTAAATCAAGTGTAGGAGATTTACTGTAATCACTGAATAGGATACAACTTTTGTGGGTAATTGTTGCCATCTTGGATGAGGAGCTGACATGTCTGACACATTTTGTCATCGAAGACAATCTAAAGAACATTTTGACTTGATAATGTTATAAATAACCAAGTATTTTCCGAGAAGAAGATCTTTGAATTTTTTTCACTGTGTCTAATGTTAAGCTATATACACCACTGATGGTCAATAGGTATTGAACCTCCAAACACTATATATACATGTATATACATGACCAAGCTTAAACCAAAACTGCCTTGGGATTTTTGGAGGAAAAGATCTTTGCATGTGATTTCAAAAGGTTCCAAATTGAGCTATGTTCCCCACTGGCAGGCATCTTGGACTAGGTCAAAACAATCAAGCATATTTCAAGAAGGGGACCATCTAAGGACCTTTATGCCTAAGTTTGACTTCAAATTTTGTGATATAGTTTCAGATGGAATATCTTTAAATGACTTTCACAAAGGTTCAGTGGTATCATTTTCCCGAGGGGCAGCCATTTTGGATGCAGACCACCTGAACAAAATTTTTAACCACCCAATAAATACAAGAATATATTGACGCCAAGTTTGGTTCCATTATTAGACCTACAATTTTAGAGAATAAGTTTCCATATGTTCAATTTTAAATTTTGTCTTAGCTGGAACAAATCAATGACGAGATGGGGACCTGACAGACAACTTTTTGAAAGGAACTATCTCAAGACCGGTTAAATGCGCCTTAGTTTGGTACTAAATTGCAAATTAGTTTCAGAAGAGAAAATCTTTTGCCCAAAGGGTCCCCTTTAAAACTAAGTTGGCCACTTGTTCCCATCTTGGATGGAGTATGTCTTCCCTGACATAATTTTTTCAATGGACCTCTGTGAACAAGCTTGGCACCAATTTCGGATGAGACCACTTTTGAATGGGTTTTGAAATAGATTCAATGTTGAACTTTTTTTCTGGCAGATACAATTTTTATGTGACCTATAGGTCTATTGTGACCAAGTTATGTATCAATTATTGGTATTGGTTGCAGAAGGGAAGGTCTTTGGATTGGAATAGTTTACAACTGAAAGATAAAGGATGTAGAAAAATTCCATGTCAGATGGCTATATAATTAAGAAATAAGTCATGGACGCCGGTGGTTTGTTGGAGATTTACATATGGCTGGCCATTATTTTCGTTAATATTTTACCCAGAGCGTAGCACAGCGGAGCGAGGGGTATAATAAACGAAAATAACGGACAACCATGTGTAAATCGACTACGAACCACCGACGAACATAATTCTTTCGATGACATTTAATGATCTAGACAGACCTATAGTGTACACGGTAATGACAGCCATTAACACAAGATTTACTGACGTTTTTGTACACGAAACATTATGACGTCGTCTGCTTCAGTGTAAACATTGTTGTGGTGTCGCTGATAATATTATTGGAGATTTTCATATGGCTGGTCATCATGGTTTCAATTGTTCTCATATTAGAATAAGTTATTTATTAGGTGCAAAGGGGGAAACTGATAAGGCAGGTTTTGAGTTACATGGAAAAATATGCCAACATACAAAACAGAAACATATTCAGACTATCAAAATTTTAGACAATTGTATATTTAACTGAACCACCTTTAGACAAGTGACTGAAAAATGATTAGGGCAGACTTATGGCCAGTAGCCTTAATCTGACAAAACAGATGAATAGAAATTAAAGTCATCAGAGTGAATGCAAAACTGCCAAAAATAAACTATTTCAAAATCATAAGTACCCGAAAAATATCTTTCAAAAGAGGCAATAGAGATCGACTCGGCCTATCGCAAAACATCGTATTTTCGACCCACTTCAGTATTGGACCTAAATGTGCTATTTCCACCAAAATTATGACGTCACAACAGACCATCTGCAATAAACAGAATAAATTTAGTAAAACCCAAAAGGGAGGTCACTTTTTGAAAAATCTCAAGGGGAGAGAATGGTTCCCTGCTTGTGAAAACCAACCAAGAAATAAATCATTTTAAATTAAAAGTCATGATAGTTTAACCTTTAACAGACTTCAGTCAGCAACATTATTCAAAACCAAATCCCAAATAGCGTTTACCATTCTTTGAAGTGCTACTTGTTTCAAGTAAAAAAATTAACAACTGTAAAAACTTGAACTGTCTTCTCAGTGACTAAGAAAGTATCAAAAATTCGAAAATATGCTAACTTACTGCAGAGTATCATAAATATTGTGTAGGGAATTACTTTGTCCAGTCTGGCTAAACACGAAGACTGTACTTTGAAATGAAAAACAGCCAATCAAAGATTGCGATCCCCTCGCTACCCCTTTTTGGACCCCTCCCCTTGTAAAAAAAGACAAGTAATTAATCATCGTAACTGTAAAACACCAAAAAGATATGGTTGCTAGGTAGAATTCCAAAAAATAGTACGTCTTTGAGAGTTTCAGGAACTTTTTGAGAGTTTCAGGAACTTTACCAAAATTAGAATCAAAGATTTTTGCTGTAAGGAATTGAAAGAGATATGCACGCTGGTCCATGATAACGCAGTGACACCGGTGCCAACGCACTGACAACGGTATTTGCAACACACAGACAACAGGAAAATATGGCAGTGAGAAGCCACAAATTTTTATTTTATAAATTTTAGTCAGTAAATTATTTAATTCTATTGTTAACAATACCCACACGGAATGTAAAATTTATTCAAAAATCATTGCATCGTGCTTTTAAAGTGTTTCGAAATAGTTATATTATGATAAAACTGAAAACCGTTGGAACGATNCCGTTTGATTAAGAGAAATATTTTATATAGTTTACGAAACAGATAATATTTATGGTAAAAGGGAGATAATTCGCGGGAAAGTGTATGTCAATCTATAATGACGTCACAATGAAAATGCCAAATAAAGAATATTCCGGCTTGAAAATCTAGTCAATTCCGCATCCGACTTGTGTTTCGCAAATGCGCCAATCGAATGCGCCGTGTATTAGTGTCGATCTACCTTAAATTAAAAGTCATGATAGTTTAACCTTTAACAGACTTCAGTCAGCAACATTATTCAAAACCAAATCCCAAATAGCGCTTACCATTCTTTGAAGTGCTACTTGTTTCAAGTAAAAAAATTAACAACTGTAAAAACTTGAACTGTCTTCTCAGTGACTAAGAAAGTATCAAAAATTCGAAAATATGCTAACTTACTGCAGAGTATCATAAATATTGTGTAGGGAATTACTTTGTCCAGTCTGGCTAAACACGAAGACCGTACTTTGAAATGAAAAACAGCCAATCAAAGATTGCGATCCCCCCGCTACCCCTTTTTGGACCCCTCCCCTTGTAAAAAAAGACAAGTAATTAATCATCGTAACTGTAAAACACCAAAAAGATATGGTTGCTAGGTAGAATTCCAAAAAATAGTACGTCTTTGAGAGTTTCAGGAACTTTTTGAGAGTTTCAGGAACTTTTTGAGAGTTTCAGGAACTTTACCAAAATTAGAATCAAAGATTTTTGCAACCTGGCTGTAAGGAATTGAAAGAGATATGCACGCTGGTCCATGATAACGCAGTGACAACGGTATTTGCAACACACAGACAACAGGAAAATATGGCAGTGAGAAGCCACAAATTTTTATTTTATAAATTTTAGTCAGTAAATTATTTAATTCTATTGTTAACAATACCCACACGGAATGTAAAATTTATTCAAAAATCATTGCATCGTGCTTTTAAAGTGTTTCGAAATAGTTATATTATGATAAAACTGAAAACCGTTGGAACGATCATATGGAAAGGTGTGTTATTTTGGAAATTTTCCGAAATTTTCGTTAAAATACATAAAATGTATGAATGGAACCTAAAGCATAAAGAAACACACTACCTTTCTGTTTCTTTTCAAAATATTTCTACTTGTTGAACATTTGTAAATTAGTACTTTAATGGTATTTCTCAAGTCAACGCACAGTACAACGATTTCGTTACATTAATGTAACATACCGATTCCGGAATAATTTTCACATTCCGTGTGGGTATTTTCAAAATTTTAATGGATTACAATAAAATCTTAAAACATCAAAAACAAGATTTGTTTTGTGAAACACTTATGCCCCCGGGTAGAAGTAAAGAAGAAACATTTAGCAACTTTGAACAATGAATGTCATTCTGACAAAATAATTTGTAGAAATAAATTCTGGTATCAACAGAAAAGTTTAATCACATCAAATGATGATTGCAATTGGATGCAAACACAGAAGTCATCCAAATGAACCCTTCCAATCATTATCCAAGCATTATTAAGGGCCTGTTCACACTACAAAAGTTAATCCGGATTAACTCAGGTAAAAACAGCTTAATTCACATTACGTTCACACTGCAAAAGTTAATCCGGATTAACTTAATCTACAATGTTACGTGTATTTCAACTAAAACCTGGTCAGTGTGAACGTAACGTTGTGGATTAACTTAATCCGGATTAAATTAATCCAGATTAACTTAATCCTGATTATCTCTAGTGTGAACAGGCCCTTATAAGAAAACAATTTTCACTCCCCCTCCCCTCTTTTTGGAACATTTATAGACTACTCATTGTGTTCTGTTTATCAGTGTTATCAGTACTTTGATTACACCATGGATCATCAATACTGGTTCCCCAAAAGTGGAATTATACACAGAAGAGAAGAAATGAAATAATAGATATTTTTAGTAACATCCCTCATCCTTGATATATATAACTAGAAAACACGAGGGGACTTTATAAACATAAGTTATCAGAGTTTGCGAAAAGTCTTTTTGGTCTGCCGGTCATGGGACTGACAAGTTCAGTTTTTCTGTCAGTCCTACAATAGTTTTGCCGGTCCCACTGCAAAATTTGGCTCGTCACCATGCAGGTGGCCGATATGGGAATGCCGCGGTCTATAATGGGTAGTAAGGTTATAATATGGAAAGACTGACCACAAAACAAACTGTGTGGAGAAATACCAAGCTCCATGTAGTATAAAGACCTCTTGTATATAATTTTTCACTGACTTGGAGTCATAAAGAAACCTAAATTTCCTGCCCCTACCCTTTTTTTCCTTTTTTTTCCAGTGACAATCAGAACTAGTAGCCCTGGTTGTCCCTTCCACCTTTATTTCTTTCTTCTTTGACTTATGCTTTTTTGAATTTATTTAATTGTCCACTTCCTGATATAGCTGAAATATTGATTCACTGGACGTTACACTATACTCTAGCTAATCAATCATCAAAATTTTGTGAATTTGTTAACCATGTTAACATGAAAATATGTCTTTTTGATATTTCTAAGAAATGTAGGCAGGGGACTTTTGGGTTCTTGTTTTGCCACTAAATTTAGGTAGCACTTTCACTGACACAAGTTATGGGTAGCCAACTAGGGAAGATCTGGTTAGTTCCGTGGCCCGAGTATCCTTGACACTTAATAGGCAATTAGAACTTAGTCTTAATTTGTTGTCAACAGATAAATTAGTTTTAATTTTTCTAATTTACAATGGCAGGCGTTGCCGGAGTTCAAAGCGTGATCAGTTGTGTTTCATACTCGTACTGCGAGTATCTCTTCCATCCCACATTGTCATTCGTTCGAGAAACACCCTTCGCGTCTTTTTCCCTTCATGATTTGAATCTTTAGACATTTTAGTTCCTCGGTACGTTCCTTTGCAGCCACCAAACGCTTCCCTGGTGTTGCAAACCCGGTACTACGTCCGGGTACTACGTAGACTGACGAGCCTGTCTCAAATCCGTCGAATCTAACGGATATATGAAAAGTTTTTATGGTATTTGTATATTATTGATTATTGAACAATACCTCATCTTTATTTATTAACTTCTGGTTTTAAATTTATACATTACTGTTCTTATTCTTTTATTATCATATCTATATTTATAAATCTGGCTAAGCGATATTGCAATACCAATTCCATCATCCTCTACAAACCGGTTCCCAGTACCACCTATAGTAAATGTTTATAATACTTTTCAACTTACACAAGGAAACAGAAAAATTAAACCCCGCCCCGTTTTATCAGGACGAAACTGGACGCCATTTTGTTTTTCGAGAATCTGAAATTCCTATTGGTCAATAGTCTTCTGCGCAAGCGTACTCCTAACCTCCCCCAAAGAACTATCTATATAGCTAGGCTATTCCATAGCCTAGCTAATACATATATAGATACATGTAAAACGAAAGTGAATAAATGAAGAAAATATGTTAATGATTTAAAAAAATTTTTTTACAAAAAAAATTTCTATAGATATCAAGAAACATTTCATCATAAATGAGTTTAATTTCTATATACATATAAAATAAACAAAATATAATTTCATTTTTTGGTGAAATTTTACCGGACAGTCACATGCCAAGGTCAAGGTCATAAGGTCAAATATTCTGGTACAAATTGAAAGGTCTCTCCACAAGGAATACACATGCAAAGTAT
>MJUU01030007.1:7231-23383 GCA_002080025.1 Modiolus philippinarum
GTTGACACCTTGACAGTGTACACTAAGAGGTTTTTAGTTTTGACAAAGTAACGAAATTGGAGATATATTGTATGTGGTTCAGTTTCAAAAATCGAAGCGCAGAAGCGCTAAAATGAATTTTTCAATTCACAGGCAGATCTAGGGGGCCTAGGTTGTTACAGTATTATTTGTTGCGTGTAATGGCAAATTATTGACTTGGACGACGGTTCTTTTCCTGAAATAGCTTTGGGACCCTTTCGATCCGGAGACACTCTAGTTATTTCTTGATGTTTTACACTGGTCTGACCAGTGCCTTTTGTAAGTGAGACACCCTGAGTGTACTGAAATAATGTGTATTTGGGCACTGAGCATTTGATTGTCAGAAGGCGATTAGAACTGACCGGCATTCGAATTAAAAAATAATAACTTTGTCCCCAACCTGGTATTTTGAAAAACAAAAAAAAAAGTTCAGCACATTTTCACTGCATTTTGCATCAGTGAAAAAGTTCTCACTAAGGTGAAAATTGCAGCGTCCCCTCAGAAAACCAATAACCCATTCCTTAATACTCCATTGCATGAGGGAACGATATTTTCATGCTGAAGGGGCCTATCAAAATTTGTAGGGCCAAAATATTTCTTTCCGAAAATTTGCGGGTCTGATTTTTTTTATTTTCAGACGCATAAGGGCAACATTATTTATTTTACTTTTTAAACATTGTACGTGGAGGTCAGATCATTTATCTATTTTCAGAGAAGTAAAGAACAGAACATATTTTTGCACTATTATTAAAGCAAGAATATTATTTCACAAAAAAATACCAGCCCGCTTTTTTAAAATCAAATTGTTGTCACCTCATTCCATTCCGATTCATATTGAGTATTATACATCTTTTTTGGACTTACGTCTCTAGTTTCACGAAAATGGTCATCTCAGTACTAAAATTTACGACGAAAGGTACGATTTTAATTTCAAAATTATCAGTTTCCCTAACATGGACGGCAAAATTCCAGCTTCTCCTGCTTACGGAGTGTATGTTTTAAAGTTGATCCGTTACGCGAAAGCTAGCACAAATTATACAGGCATTTTCATAAGACAAGAGTTATCTCCGTAACCACCTTTTTTAATCAAGGCTTAAAAAATCCGCCTCATACGATCACTGAAATAGTTCTGTAATAGACATCAGTTCCTTGTGGAAAGATTTGAAGTTTCGGTCCGAACTCTGATTCAAGATTCTTTTTTTTACTTAATACTGCATGGGATTATCTTTTTTTTTAACTGTTTACGACCTTTCAATAGCATTTGATGTTGAGTTGCTACTGGACAATACAGCAACGGAAGTAAAGGTTGAGTTGCTACTGGACATCACCGCAATGGCAGTTGAGGTTTTACGTGCCATAAAGCCTGTTTAACCCACCAATTCTTTTAAAATGCCTGTACCAAGTCAGGACCATTGCGGTCGACAATTTTTGGTGGTATCGACCTTTTCTTTTTGTCTCATTCGGCTCTTGACAACTCTGTTCGGTAATTTTGTTATTACCCCGATTCTGCACTTAACATTTTAGAAGTTTTCATGAAACACCGCAGGAACTTATTCATATTTAATATTTGTTAACAAAATTTCCGGGAGCAAACATCGAAAACGACATAGCACAATAACATGCTGCATAAAGATGGCTTCAATCAATGATGGTCTTCTATTTAAAGCCTATGTTTGTCTCTGGATATAGGTCTCTCCCTGATTACGAATTTTTTATTCCTAGACAACTTCTTTTATTCCAAGTTAAGCAAATATGACACCTGGAAGAAATCATCTCTTTTAACTTCATTTATTTTTAGAGCTCAAATAGGATTGTCTCCCTTTCACTGGCAATATTTTAGTAAACAATCTGTAGATTTGTTAACACAGAATATTCCGATCGTTTCAAGAGCATGGAGGCGTCACAAAACAGTAAAACTAGCTGCACACTTCCGTGCTTTTGTGATTAAATCTGTAGATAAACCGATTTCGTTGTCTTGTTCACTTTTATCAACATCTTCATGAATATATCAATACGCGTTCACATTTACATTTTGGCAAAGGTAAATAAACGTGTTTCTATTGGATATTACACTGTCAGTTCAAATGAGTTCTGGTCTGGATAGAATTTCAGATTTGATAGGACCGTTTTATGTTGATGTCCGTTATGTACATGAATATTTTGCATCGTATAATGAAATGGAAATTCGGTTGCGATGTTTGAGGCTAATCTTAACATTGTGGGCGAGGCTTAGAAGTCTGACGACAACAATATGCATAAAGATAAGTGATTGTTGAGAGTTTCAAAAACAATGTCGCATTTTATATCATAATCAATCATATCAAACAAATTGATTTTATTTTGATATCCAAACATCAATCATCATGAACTACCTTAAACAAGTTCGATTTGAAATTTAATGACAATGTGCATAAGGTCACAGCATTGTTCAATCTTAATGTTGCAAAATGCACGAGTAAAAATATATATTCCCCAAGAAAAGGACATGAAATTATACCTAATGCAAAGAAAATACTTCTTTTTCTTTTCCTCAATGTATTTAACGTCTGCAAATAAGTAAGAAAACAAATAAAACATCAATAAAAAGATGTATAATTTGTTGGTTGACACATGGATAAATGTGATTTATTGTTCAGGATCAGGAATATTGACAAACCAGTCTGGTCTTTACAGTTCATAGTCAAAAATTGATATATAGACCATTTATCTCTAGTCACACATCACAAACAAACTCTCCCAAATTCATTACACTACCTCTAAAATAAATTGCTTTTGCATCTTTTTCACTAATAATCTAGCCCCTTTTAATACAATATTTATTGAATAGTGACAATATAATGTGTATGTTGGAATTACATTCACATGGACTGAGCTAGTCTGTAGTATAAATCAAATTATCTATCAGATTTATGTATCTTTCTATCATACACGCTTCATGCAAAGCTCAGAAATTATCCTACTAAATTGAATATAAATATAGTCAAGCAAGCAAAGTCGTAATGAAAAGAACAATTATCATTTCCACTTTAGCTCTTAATGACATATTTCCTTTACTTCAATATCACATTACTTTGTAGATTTCATTTGTAACCGTTTTCTTCAATAAATAATAGGTTGCATATTGTATTTGGTGAGTAATTATTGCTTTTTGACAGTCGTTATTCTGAAGATATGCATTTTTTCTAGATTTCCATTATTGTCAATTATAATCAGATGAATCTAATATTCTGAAAAAAAGCTTTTTTTCCTTTAAAAGAAAGGTCTGTCACTTAAACATTTTATAAGAGAATAGAACCTAAGCATGTTGTATCTTGGGCAGACAATGAGTAACAATTTTACATGTGATAATCTATTTATGGGCACCTGATCTACAACATGCAAACATAAATCCATCTATTCAGAGAAGCTTCTTTGAAATGCCCAGAGAAAATACATTCATTTGGTGATGAAAGAAGAATTTTCTTATGAAAACCCCATACAAAGTATTAGCACTTCCAGATGAAAAAGTAAACATTTTTCTCATGAAAAAACCTATACAAAGCATTAGCTCTTCCGTATTTTATATTATCAAGTGCTATTTATCAACAGAAAGTTGGTATACCAATGGGCACTAATTATATTCGCAAAGTTCTTTTTTATATTCTTAAAATTTCTTCATGGACTCTTAAAATATTTTTAAAAAAAGATACTGCAATCTAACTTACAGATATTTCTTTCCAATAATAACGCATCTTTTGCTAAATAGATCCCATTGATATATCCTCCAGAACAAAAGATAAAAGAAATGACAGAAACCAACAGATCTACATTTTTTTACTTAGAAACCGACCATTTAACCTGAAAAGGAGGGGGGGGGCTATGGTTCTTTTTCGAAAAAAATATTCTGAAGTTGATTTTATGTGAAAAAAATATACTGGCTGCAAAAAAGATGAAAAAAAAATTTCTGAAGAGGGCTTTCTGCCAAAAAAAAATAATGCTTATTTTCAAAAAAAATATTTTGTTTATACTAGTTAAAAAAATTAAAAAAATTATTCGCGCAAAGCACAAAAAATATTTTCTGTCCAAAAAAACAAAAACAAAAAAAAACATAACCCCCCTCCCCCCTTTCAAGTTAAATGGTCGGTCCCTTACATCTCAAATTTGACGAAAATGGTCATCTCAGTACTAAAATTATCAATTTCCGTAACATGGACAGTAATATTCTAGCTTCTCCTGCTTAAGGAATATGTCGTTACTTGAGAGCTAGTATGAATTATACAGACTTTCTCATTAGACATAGTTATCATCGTGACCACCTTATTAATCAAGGCTTCATGAAATTCCGTCAAATACATATCATGTGATCATTAAAAAAGTTCCTCAACAGATATCAGTCCCTTATGGAAAAATTTGAAGTTTCAGTCCGAAATCTGATTCAAGATTCTTTTTTCACTTAATACTGGGCGGTCATTTCTTTTAACTGTCTACGATGTTTCAATATCAACTGCTGATGGGTCTCTACAGGACACTACTGCAATGGAAGAGAAACTTGACGCGCCATAAATCCGATTTAACCCATCGTCTCTTTTGAATTGCCTGTACCAAGTCAGGACCATTGCAGACGACAATTTTTCCGGTGGTTTCCACCTGCATTGTCTTTTTGCTTCTTGGCCTTTAGCTCTTGACAGCTTTATTTGGTACTTTTGTTGTTACCTTTTGATAATTCGCAAATTTAAAAGTCACTGGAAAATATATGAACATAATTTTTAATGTATTTTTAAAGGTTAAACTCTTGACAAATGACGTTACATTTTGTCAGGTCCTGGTGTTCATTTGAGTATTAATTTAAATAATGATCCCATAAAACAACGGCAGTAAAATAAAATGTTTTTTTTTGTGTTACGCAAATACCTTATAAGTGTAGCTATTAATTTATCGTTTTCCAAATGTGGTTGTTTCACATTTTGTCTACTGCATTTAGGTACATGTATATATATCCAAATTACTTAACGAAAAATTGTGAGACAAAGGTGGAAAGAGTTATGTATGTTATACCACAATGAATTAAGTCATAATATAACTAGTAATTATGTCTCCTGCTCTTAAGGGGAGGCATATTGTTTTTGCCTTTTCCGTAAGTCTTTTGTCAATCCTTCCGTCCGTCACAAAGTTTGTGGACGCCGATTCTCCTACATTTTCAATCGGATTTCGATAACTCTACAGGATTGTTCAGTCCATGCCGATTTGTGCATATTGTCTGGCCGGATTGATCGGCCAATTTTTGTTGGAGTTCTGTCCCTAATTGACATAAAATTTTGATAAATTAAGTTTGTGGATGCTTATTCTCCCACATCTTTTCGGAATTGAACCAAACTTCACAAGATTGTTAACTTTCATGCGTAGTTGAGCATATTGTCTGGCTGGAATGATCGGCCAATTTTTGTGGGAGTTATGCCCCTTTTTTGACATAGAATTTTACTAAATTAACTTTGTTGACGACAATTCTCCCACATCTTTCATTGGATTTTAGCCAAAGCATTACAGAATTGTTGACCATCATGCCTAGTTGTAAATATTGTCTGGCCGGATTGATCAGCCGATTTTGCTCCTTTTTGTTATAGAATTTTGATCAATTAAGTTTGTGGATGCTAATTCTGCAACATCTTTAATTTGATTTCAACCAAATTTAGTAATACAAATGCAATCGCAACGTATAGAGATACAAATCATCTCCAGGTATATATGTATTGGGGGAGAGGCATTCGTTTTTGTATCAAAAACACATTTCTAGTTAATTTTGAATGTATAAGAATGATTTTTGTGTACTATACCAATACTTTATCAATATGTCCACTTCTATTAAGTTTTCATTACCATATAAAGTTAACTTACGTTTATTTATCTACCCTTAAGTGTAAGACAAACGTGAAAAAAGATGGCTCTAAAACGCAACACAAAATTACTATTTAACATAGAAAGCAGCCACAGCCTGCTAAGCAACACTGTCACATGTTGCATGCATTGTAGCTGTAATGCAAAAATGCATTATACATACTAATATGGTTGAGTAAACAGGAATGGGCTTTAATTATTCTACCTAACTTTGTCGCTCATGCATAAAATGATTGTCACATATATCATCTGACACGTGCATTGTAGTTGACATCCAGAAATGCATAGTACATATCATTATGGTTGATGTTTGACATGTCAGTAACCGTAAATGCACTTCGACCATCCACCTTACAAAGTCGCTCATGCAAAAAATGTAGATTACAGATAGCGAAGCATTTTGAGTCATGCAAAAACTCTAATATAATTTTTGTTTTATAGATTTAATATCATATTTTGGGTCAACACTTGATAAGTAAACTTGGTCTACAAGACGAGAAAATCAACAAATCAGCTGCAAGTCATAGGTGCTTGCACATCTATCAAGCTCAAAAATTAACCCCGTTTCACTTTATAGAAATTCTAAAGTCTACTGATTCAAGACACTTAAGTACTGACCTTTTAGAGAATTGTTAAATGTAACAGTACAAAAATGACCGTCTTGTCAATATTTTAAAATGCTTTGACCTTTTATGTCATGATCATAGTGCTTCTCACGTCTTTCTATGTTTAAGTAGCTTTAGAACATCTCTATTTACCTAGTTTCTAATTTTCACAGAAAATCAATAGTATGTAATCATACATATTCAAATTTAAGGAATTAGACATTAAGATAAGTGTATTGAAAATAGTTTATTTATGTCTGTCATTTAGCAAATGCATTGAATACAAAATACTGGAGATCTTTTATCCAAATCCTCATGACAATAATGTCTACCTCGATTCACATCATTAAAATTGACAAGTTTAATATTTGAAAACCATTGAAGTATTTTCTTTCAATCTTCATTTGGTGCAACAAAAAACCTATAAAATCAAATTCTTAATAACCAGAAAGACTTATCAGTGAAGGAAATAAAGCCAGAGGACAATAGATTGTAATTAGAAAACTAAAATCTTGACATTTCAATCTGACAACAGGAAATAAGTTGACAAATTCTATTAAAGTGCTCACTGTAATCTTCTGAAACAGAGTTACAGTTCTTAATTGTTTATTTCAAAAACCATTTCCAATCAATTATTCAAACAATAAACAATAATATCGGACTTAATTTCTGTGCACTTGTCATATGTTTATTTAATGTAACCAACTGAGTTATTGCCCATTAAGGTTATCTTAATTAACTTTTTGCATTTTAATTTATCTATTTTGCAACATCTATATACTGAAATTATTCATTTCAGTTGGTTCATAATTTAAGGGCTGACTACTTTGGAATTCTGATTTACTGGACCTGTAAGTATCTCAATAGACAAAATTTGCCAAATTTAAGATTGTAATCCCTCTGATCTCCCTTTGTGGGCTCACATGTGCAAAAAATACATGTACATGTATTGTTGAAACAAAAAATGTCTAACTAAAATTAAATTATCTCTTAGAATTACAGTGTGGTATGCCATTAAAACCGGATTAACCCACCAATTCTTTTAGAATGTCTGTACCAAGTCAGGACCATTGCAGTCCACAATTTTTCCAGTGGTATCAACCTGATTTGTCTCCTTCTGCTCTTTACAACTCTGATCGGTAAATTTGTTATAACCCCATTTACATGAAATAATTAAAATCAGATTTTTGCACTTTCCAATCAAAAATTAGTATGATAGATCTAATAAGGAATTGAAAACTACAGAGATTGTAAGGTAAAATTCTTAAATGTAATTGGTTGCGTTTCTTAAAATTCACTAAATTTTACCATTGAAATCAATCACCATAACTGTAAGAGTGGAAAAAGATATGGTTGCTAAGTGGAATTCCAAAGCAGAGGCTCTCAAGAGCCTATACCGCTCACCTGAATCATGATTGGCATAAACAGTAGCACGAGATCTAAATGGAATATATAAAAAGATCAATCGTAAAGTATGTTCCCTGTTGGTGTCCTTGGATTTGGTGAAAACCTGCTGGACAAAAATTTTGATTTATTGAAGGGCCATCACAAGATTATTGTGATGAAGTTTGCTTCTGATTGGAACAGTATTTTCAGTGATCAAAATCTTTGAATGTATTATCATATGATCCAATGTTAGATTATGTTCCCAACTGGTGTTGACGTGTCGGATACCTTTTTGACGGGACCATCAGAAGACCATTGTTACATGGTTGTTATTAGATTACTAGTTTCAGACAATATCTTTAAATGTGTAGTATATTAGTGCCAATGTTCAACTACGTTACCTACTGGCGGTCACTTTGGATAAGGTAACTTGAAAATTTAAATCAAACCACAAAAATATATTGTATTGATTAACAACTTTTGTGTAAATTCAATGTATCAATTCATACTAAAACCATCTAAATGCTCGAAGCAATAGAAATTCATATTGTTATATTCTTTATTATATCCACTGCATTGCCAATGTCTCCCATAATGTCCATTCCCCACTGGCAGCTATCTAGGATGCATTACAGACCTTCCAAATTCATTTTATGAAAGGGACAATCTAAAGACCATTGTCACTTAAATCAATTCTATTCGACTACC
Source organism: Modiolus philippinarum (assembly GCA_002080025.1). Lineage (NCBI taxonomy): Eukaryota > Metazoa > Mollusca > Bivalvia > Mytilida > Modiolidae > Modiolus > Modiolus philippinarum. Next base: position 15,820 of record MJUU01030007.1, read on the forward strand.
TGTTTCTGAGAAGATTATTACAAACCTTTACCATACGGTGCAATGTTAAACTGCCCCATTGAAAAACAACTTGGATGGGATACAGATCTACCAAATACAATTTTTGGGCCATCTAAGGACTATTGAAACTATGTTCTGTTCTAATTGAGATAGTAGGTGAAGAGAAAAAGATCTTCGGATGGTTTTTTTTCATAAGGTTCAATGCTAGACTATGCTTCTCGCCGATGATCGGCCATCTTTCAACGCACTTTTGAAAGAGAACCGCTCAAGTACCATTGTGAATTAGACTGGTTCTAATTGGTAGAGGGTTTCAGATTTTCCAAAGGCCCAAAGTTAAAATATATTCCCCATTGTCATCAATCTTAAATGAGGTACGAATCTACCGGATACCCCTCTAAAAGGGACTATATAATGATCATTGTGACTAAGTTTGGTTCTTATTGGACTAGTTGTTTCTAAAATCTTTGAATGGATTCTCTTTATTGGGTAAAAAAAAACTCATATTTGTTACCCGCTTGTGCCATCTTGAATAAAGAACGGACAAACCAAATATGGTTAGAAGGGACCATCAAATTACCATTGTGACTAAGTTTTGTTCTAATTGGGCTAGGAGTTCCAAAGAAGATCTTCGAATTGAACGTGCTTTTCAATAGGGTCAAATGTTACGCTATGTTAACCATCAGCGGCAATTGGATGAAGTAAGGATCTGCTAGATATCTTAATTTTTCGAAAGGGAACATTTAAGGACTACTAAGTTTTGTTCAAATTTGGCTATTGGTTTCCGAGAAGAAGATCTTTAAATGCGTTCCTGTGGGTCCAATGATAAACTATGTTCTCCGCTATTGGTCATCTTTGATGAGGTACGGACCAGGCAGATATGCCATTTATAGCAGGAACCTTCTGAAGATCATTGTGACTAAGTTTGCATCCTTTGTTTCTTAGAAGACATTTTTCAATGTGTTTTCCTATATTCCCTGTAGGTGGACATCTTGGATGAGGTACAGATCACCGTTGGATCAGATACCATTCGGCAGGGACCATCTAAGGAATATTACGACCAAGTTTTGTTCAAATTAAGCTACTAGTTTCTGAGATCTTTTAATATCTTTTTCCATAATGTCAAATGCTAAGCAATGTTCCTTGCTGGAGACATCTTAGATGGGATGCGGACCTACCAGATACATTTTTTGCAAAGGACAAACTAACGACTATTGTGACTGGGTTTTATTAAAATAGGACCATTATTTTCTGAGACGATCTTTTAATGTTTTCCCCCTAAGATCCAATGTGTACTCTGGAAGCCACACTGGAATCCATCTTGAATGCGGTATTAACCTACCAGATACACCTTTTAGATAGGACTATGTAAGGTATGGTATAGTGTGACCAAGTTTGATTTTAATTTGGGCTAATTTTCTGAGAAGAAGATTTTTCTAATTAGTATTCTAAAGGGTCTAATGTTAATTTATGAATGAACAAATAAAGGGATATAGAGCAAATGTACATGGGAAAATTCCATGAATACATGGTAAGATTAAGCAAATGGAACAAAGCTTCATGAAACCTGCAGGCAGCCATATTGAGTGGAGTGCTGACCTGCCGGATACAATTTCGAAAAGGGACCACCCAAGGACTATTGTGACCAAGTTGCATTTTAATTTGTCCAGTCGTTTCTCAGGAAAAGATCTTGACATTAAAATTTTACTTTGGTTGGATGATGGATGAGAATAACGAGGGACAGGCGGAAGAAGAACAACGGACACTGATTGATGGCAACAGTTTACCCCTTGCATTTTTTTTTTGAATTCTTACTATTGAAAGTGATCATTATAAGAAACACAGTATAATATGGTTGCTAGGTAGAATTAGAATATATATATATATATATATTTATATAACAAAAATATATATATAACATGCTCTTTGAGAATTTTAGAAAATTTTCCAATAAAGGGCTACGCCGAGCGCAGCATGATACGACCGCAGCATGTCGAACACTGAAATTTGAACAAGTGTGATTCAAAATGAATGAGGACACAGTAATTAGCTGCACACAAACTAAGGAAAAATTAAAATCAGTCCTTATAATTCCTTATATATATCGGAAATGGTAAGAGGCATGTCAAATTGGTCAGCATACTACTTTAACCATACGAGAAAAGGAATCCGAAGAAAGGAACCCCATTAAAATCCAATAAAAAAATTAAGGATTTTACATATTTTGAAAATTGCTATCTCAGCCCCTATGATCCCTTACAGCTAAGAAACGGTAAGAGCTATGCAAAATCTTTTGACATATACTACCAAAAGCTTATAACAAGAGGACTCCAAAACAAAAACAAATAAAAATCAAGTGGAATCTCATGAAAAACAAAGATTTCACTTATTTCAAAAATTGCAATTTTGGCCCCTTTGACCCCTTGTAGCTCGGAAACGGTAAAAGCTACGCAAAATCTGTTGCCATACTACTGAATGCTTATATTAAGAGGAATCCAAAGAAAAAAAATCCCATCAAAATCCAATGAAAAATTAAAATTTTAGGTAATCTGCAAATTTGCAATTTCGTCACCATTCGGCCCCTCATAGCTCGGAAAAGAAAAAAAGTTGCCTAAAATCTGATGGTGCAGCTCTGTGTTTATTTTCAAGAGGAATCCATTGCTAAAAAAAAAATGCATCAAAATCGGATTACAAATTAAAAAGTTGAAATTTTTGAAAATCCTCCTTTTGGGCCCTATTCATCTCGTGAACGGTACATGCCACATAAAATCCATTGACATACGAATGATAGGAAATTTAATTAGGAATACACTGAAAGAAACCCCATCAAAATCCAATAAATAATAAATATTCTACAGCCAAATATGTGAAAACACCCAATTTTCCCCTTTTTGGCCCCTTTTCTCAAAACAGGAGGGCCAAAATGACCAAAACCCCTCCCAGCCTTCCTTTTTGCCAAGGAACACTGTGTTAAAATTTCATAAGGATTGGTCAACTGAAACTTAAATTATTGACCAAAAACAAAAGTGTCTCACAGATGACGACGACGCCAGACGACAACGACGCCGGACGACGACTACGACAGCGCCATACCATTATACGACCTCAAGTTTTTTGCGGTCATATAAAAACTCAATCAAATTTCAATCAAAGATTTTTGCAACCCAACTGATCAAAACGATCATAATTACTGTCAGAAAATATGGTTTGTAGGAACAATTCCAAAAACATAACAGGTTTTTGAGAGTTTCGGGAAATTAACATAAATTTAAAGTAAGTGAGAACAATCTAAAACGTATAATCCAAGGACAATGGCAACATCAAAAAAGAACAAAGAAACAAAGAAATAACAAGATATGATAAAGAAAGGAAATGTCAAGGAGACAACATCCCATATTCAGGTTAAAACGACCTAAAACAAAGCATCTAGGGGTCACAGTACGGTCTTCAACACAGTAAGGAACCTCACAGCATATAGTAAGCCCTAAATGGCCCCCAAAAAGGTAAAAAAAAAGAATAAATCAATGGAAACAAACTACATCCAATAAGCCAAATATCAAGAAACTAAAATATTATACGAAGACAAGGACAAGCCAATGACCAACATATTCCTGACTAGGGTCAGCACAAAAATTGTGGTGGGGTTAAACTCGTTTTCTTGGATCCAAACCCTACCCTATGTGAGGTGAATGGCTAAAAAATAAATACACAAAAAAACTCACAGTAAAAATCAAACTAGAAAAAAGTCCAACTTCTCAAGACGACCCGTCCCTAGATTTTCCATGTCATTTTTATTTTTCCATCTCATTTTGATGGAAAGAGATGGAAACAGATGGAATTGAAATGGAAAATTTAAAAATTGAGATGGAAAACTATGAATTCCATGGAAAATTTTCCATCTCAGCTGGAAACAGCATGCTAATTAAAAGTTTCCATCTGAATGCATTATTTTTTCCATGGAATTGCATCTGAGAGGTGGTTTTGAGATGGAAAGTGAAATGGAAACTAAGTCTCTAAGATGGAAAGAAGGCCAGATTATGGACTTTGACAAATTTTGAGATGGAAACCAAACTTGATTTTGGACTTAGAAAATTTCTGACATGGAAAGTAACTTCATGTTGGACTTAGAAAATTTTTGAGATGGAAACAAACTTGATTTTCGACTTAGAAAATTAATAGATGAAAGTCTGAGCTTTTGACTTTAGAAATTACCTAAACTGCATACAGTTCCTTTTTTTTTTTCTTTTTTGGTGTGCCAAAAAATAGTTTTAGGATTTCCCTGGACTTTAACTATCATAAAAAAAAATTTGGGATAAGCCAGGACTTTCAAATTTCATAAGGCGGCAGACTTCATGTTAATTATGATATGAAATGAAATAGTTGAAAAATGTTGTGATCACTTTACAAATGAACTGTTACGATTATTTTTTGATTTATCACATTGGCTGTAGGGGGAAGGTTTGGGCCCAATAAAACTACTAGTAGTTTAACCCCGCCGCAGCAGGTTTGCGCCTGTCCTAAGTCAGGAAATTTATTAAACCTTTGTGTGTCTTGTCTTTTTTCTAGTTCGTTTACTTTATGTCTATAGGAGTAGAGCTAGGATGATGTTTATTTCGCTGAACTTGATTACTCTTTATTCAGGGGCCGACTCTGACCTGCCGTCGGGTGTGGGGTTTTCTCACCGTTCATTGAAGATCTTATGGTGGCTTTGAGTTGTTATTACTCCCCTTTGGGTCGTTGTCTCTTTGACACATTCCCTGTTTCCCTTCTTTTTTCTATAGTAATTTCAATGAATCCTTGAAATGAAACAGCCAAAACAGCCTGATAACCAAAGCTCAATTACTGATTTAGCCAAACCAACCAAAAAAGTCAGGAGTTTTTTCTTACTTGAAAGATAAAATCAGTATCAATTGCATATGTATATATATATTAAGATGTTTCAGAGTACAAGAGATCATAAATAATGTTTTATTTTGTGTTCAGTTCTGCATGGTCATACAATTGTGAAAGGGATAAGCATTAACCAATTTGTCAAATATGTCAATAAAAACTTCATAAACTTGTTTTTTCTCCAAAAATTGCAAAACAGCCCATCTCCCTCAAAAATGTACTATAATAAAAAAAAAATAAAATCCTGGCTTAAAAGTTATGAACAAAAAAAAGAAAAAAATGATTTCAACAAAAAATAGTTGTTTTCTTTATTTATTTTAGTTAAGAAAGCTAAGTTAAAATATTTCACTGTTTATTTTTTTGGGTTGTATGTGTCAGCAAATATTATGAGATGTTTGGCTGAAACTTGACACTTTGAAACATAGCTATTACACAAAAGCCTAATATTGTTTGTTGTTACCTCCCATTATCTTGGTCATGCAGGCTCTTGTTGATCATGCAGACTCTTGTTAATCACTGACGTTGCCAAGCCTCCTGATGACTAAGATCATAAGAATTAATTCAAATTCTGACCCCCTGTTAGAAATACAGCAACATTCAAAGGATACAGTGCCAAAAAGAATTAAATGGAAGAAAATAAATTCCCCATTTGTTTTTATGGGAACTGGAAGAGTTTTGTTGACTACAATGGGAATTACATTCAAATGTTGAGACACTACATTAAAGAAAGTAAGTTTTAAATCATTATAGGCATGCTTTTAATGTCAATATTTTGACCTGTTACTTTTTACATCTTTGTCTAACTATCTGATTTATTAGGATATATCATTAAAGATTTTTTCAGAAATTTTATTCACAGTATGAAGAGATTATTTGTGTTTCTTAAAAACTGGATTTGTAAATCATGTAAATGTAATACACACACTGCCTGAGATAATAAATTTTGTTTGTAGGTCATTGAAACATCTGTGAGAAGAATTTTACAATCTGAGAATGAAATAAAGTTTTCCATCTGATATACACAATAAAATGATTGAGAATTTCTTCAATAAGTTTGTCTTGAAAGGTGTTTAAAAAATGAAGTTGTTCAGTGATTATATAATTAATACACACATGTGATTCAGTTGTGTAAGAATATATGCATTTTGTGAACTTCCTTTCTTTTAGTCACAGCATCATAGATTGTCAGTAATAAGAATTATATTTGTTTATTTCATTATGTTTTTATATACATGTATGTTTATATTGCCATAACAAAATGGGTTCTTTGTCTGCAATTTTGATTAAAGTTAATAATTCATTCACAAAATATTCAAATATTTAAATTATTTAAATGATGTCTACTGACATTCCCTAGCCCCCCCCCCCCAAAAAAAAGAAAAAGAAAACAGAGAAAAAACTTAATAGTATACTGCACAAAATTGGGAGAACATGATGACATAATTGAAACATACAACTTGTTTACCCTTATTGAGCAACTTGAATTGATACCGCATTATGCTTACGGGCATTTCATTTTTCTGAAACCGGCCATTTATTAAGGCAAGTGCAGAAATGGAAGTAAAAATCACATATTATTAACTAGTAGAAACAGAACAGTAACTTTGATCTTAACAGAGAATATAATTTTTCTGTGATATTAAAGCCATATTAGTCCCAGATTCCATTTGGTAAATGATTTTTTTTCCATTAAATTGTATATCATGAAAAATAATATCTAATTTGAGTGCAAATATCAAAGTATTTTAATACGGAGTTATTTGGACTAATGTAGAAATTTTAAATCAATGATCCAAATCAGACAAGTATATTTGACATTTGACATTGCATTTTCTTCTTTTTATTTCAGATATCATAAAGAAGAAGTGGATGTATTCACTTTTCAGCTGAGGCATAACAAAATCAGGTTGATCTACTTAGGAAGTGAGCAAGTTCTGCTTTGTGTTAGATCAATGCCCTAGCTACATTTTAAATGTGTTTGAAATTAAAGAGACAAAAAGGGCAGGTAGACACTGATGGACACACCGTTGAGGCTCCAAGACAGTTAATTTTCACCTTAAAAGCTGGTTTTTGAGTGAAATAGACTGGTGTGATGAGACCAGACATTGAACCTACTATTTTGATATAGAATTTTCTGTGGAGGAGGAATTTTAAAGTCTGTGGTCCAGCTACAAGGACCATAGTCTGACACAAGTAATGCTGTGTAGGGCCTAAGGCCCAAATGGAATATTTTCCATCTCATTCCATCTCTTTCCATTGAACAAGATGGAATGAGCTGGAAATTTTTCCATCTTATTCCATGGAATGACATGGAAACAGATGGAAAATTTTCCATCTCATTCCATGGAATGAAATGGAACCAGATGGAAAATTTTCCATCTCATTCCATACAACGAAATGGAACCAGATGGAAACACAAAATGAGATGGAAAATATTCCATGGAATCAAATGGAAAATATAAGATGGAACCAACTGGAAATTTTTTCTTTCTTTCAAATTTTCAGATGGAATGAGATGGAAATAGGTTCCAATACTCCATGGAAAATCTAGGGACGGGGCTCAGTACCCTTACAATGAAGTGCATTTAACATGAAGACAATACAAACAGGTACTGTCCAGACAAATGCTTGCAGTTACTGACAGCTAGCTAAGAGTACGGCACAGAAAAGAATAACG
>MJUU01030008.1:9061-22836 GCA_002080025.1 Modiolus philippinarum
GTTCCTGTCAAGGTAACCCTGGCCCATGTGGAGCAGGAGCAGTTATCTACCCTCACAATGAAGATTTGATACCACTGAAAAGGCCAGTAGCAAACAGAGGATCCATCCTGCTTGGAGAGCTGGCAGCTATTCTGACAGTGATCGAATACTGCATTACCAACATGACAAGTCAGTATAAAAGCTTGAAGATACTGTCAGATAGCCAAACAGCAGTTGGTATAATCGCCCTACAGTGGAAATCGACAAACTACATAGATTTGATAAGAGATATAAAAGAGGGCATAGCATCCTTGCTGAGAATTGGCATAGAGACAGAAGTATCTTGGGTCCCAGGCCATGCTAATATAGCCGGGAACGAGATAGCCGATAAACTAGCCAAGGAAGCAGCGGAGGAAGCTAGGACGCTTAATAGTGAATATAACACCATCACTAAGGCTGATGTTCAGAATGCAGTGAAACAGTCAACAACAACGAAATGGCAAAATAGATGGCACATTACAGACTCAGGAAGACATCTATATGAGCTGGTACCTGTAGTGAACACCACTGGCTGCCTTGACCACCCAAATCAAACAACCGGCAGAATAATAACAGAGCTTAGAACAGGTTATAGCCATTTAAATAAATACAGACACCAGATAGGTGTGGCCCTCTCGCCATTATGTGAATGTGGAGAAGTGGAAACATCAGAACACTACCTCCTTCACTGTAGAAGATACCAAGCAGAAAGGATCGAGCTGCTCAACAACATCAGAGAACTAACATCAGGCTCAAAACCATCACTATCCCTTCTGCTCACAAAGGAAAACAAGCACCACGCAACAATACGATCATTTGTAGCAGACTACATAGACAGCACTGGACGCTTTCAGGAGATATGCAGTCCAGACAAAGAACCCCGATCCTGAACCTACACCACACCAAACTCAGCATACAGAGAAATTACAGAGAAGTCAGCATGCGACTATTAACAACAGCAGCAAGAGACAAGTTGTGTCGTCTAGGACCGTAGGATCAGGATCTCTGAAAATTTATATAATGAGACACTGAAGGGAGAAAACCTCTGCATTTTATCTAAATTTACTTGTTCAAGTAAATAAATTTAATGCTGATTTTATTTACTTCTTTAAGTAAAAATAATTAACCTAAGCTGGTGAAAAGTTTTTACTTTATGCAGCGAGACCCCTGACTGAACAACCTGTTGTATTTCTACCTTGGTGTTAATTCCTTCACGGGCAGTACTGCATTGTGATTGGTCGATTACATGTTGTGGATATTCTACCCTGGTGCATTTTATTCAAAGGGAAAAATACACTACCGGAATAAATCCACTGTGACATATGCCGATATGGAACCCCTTTGGTTGACGGCCAATCCCTTAGAGATTCGAAGCAAGTGATGTTTGCCTCCGAATCCCTTATCTACCATGTATACTGTAGTAATTTGGGTACCTGATTACCTTAAATTGTTTTACCTTTTCAAACATCTGTCATGTCAAATTTTGAACGAGCAGACAATTATAACTCAATTTTGACAGGACGAAATTCTAATAAATAGAATCCAATCCGGAATTTCAATCCGGTGAAAGGTATAAATATAAAACAGCTTTGGGCCGACATGGACTATGTTCCGGGTTTCTATTTCACATTGCAAAAGTCAACGGTGCACATGTAAAAAAATTATTATTAACTGTGTAAAGCAAATTAAACTATAGGCATATAGCTAGAAACAACATGCTTGAGTCGCTTCCAATGTAGTAACTTTATTAACATTATTATTAACATTTGTAGTGCTTATAAGTTGATATGGATGAGCACCGGTGGCCTGGTTAGCCCGGCCAAAATTATAACCCACTCCATGCCCGGCAAACCGATGGTATATCGATATCCTATGGTATTTTATAGGTAATTTTATGAGTAATTGGCATACCGTGACAGAAAAAAAGTTCAACTCATAGACGAATGGTTACGCGAATAATAGAAGAAGAAAGCCGGATAAAATGCTACTTGTGGTATAGGACATTATTTTACTTAACTCAGTTACATACAAAATTTGGCTATATCGTCAATTTTTGGTTGTTATCCCGTCTCCAGATTTGTTGAAGCTTTTCTAATTAGAGTCTCAATTATTTCCAACTTTATAATTTTTATTGGCTAAAAAATATTATACTTGTATAACCAGAGGTGTAGGAAAGCAAGGCATGTATGGCTTTTGAAACGTGGCTTTTGTGGTTTTATTATGTACAGGTTGATTTGTATCATCATTATCATCATCATCATGCATTTGTGTGGTATTTGAATGCCGAATAGAACCTGCTAAAAGTTATAAATGTTGTTTTCTCTTCCTCAACCTTTGTTTTTTGGATTGTCATCTAATCTGAACTCAAAAATATGTTTAAGAGTTACCAAGTATTATGATTTCTTAATTTAGAACAGGGTATAAGACAGCATGTTATCTGAGGCATATCAGAATACAAGTAAGTAATCTTATCTTGTAAACCAGTGAACTAGGAAGGAGAGAACATTACCTGTGATAAGATTTTCACTTGAAAGTGATCTACTAGGACTTCACAACTTTACCATGAAGTTGACACAATTTTCCATTATTGTTGTTATTTTTGTTAGTTTTCCTAAATCCTGTCATGGACAGAAAAAGCGACTCCTGATGGATGACAACGAGGCTGTTCAGACACATTTACACCAGATAGATGCAAAAATACAGAGTCTTACTGCACAAATTGCAGAAAAAGATATCCACCTTGTGCAGTTACAACAGGTTGTGAATGGTCTCAATAATCAAGTAAGTGTTCACTAAATACAACAGATTGTTAACGGTTTCAATAACAGATAAGTGTTCAGTAAATACGACAGGTTGTGAATGGCCTCAATAATCTGGTTAGTGTTCACTAAATACGACAAATTGTAAACGGTCTTAATAATCAGGTAAGTTTTTAAGTAAGTACGATATGTTTTGAACGGTTTCAATAAACAGGTGATTGTAAAGTAAACGCGGAAGATTGTGAAAAGGCCTCAATAATCATTTTTACTATATACGATAGGTTATGGACAGTCTCAATAATCAGGTAAGTGTTGACTAAATGCAACATGTTGTGAACGGTTTCAATATCAGATAAGTGTTCAGTAAATAAGACGGGTTGTGAATTGCCTCAATAATCTGGTAAGTACTAAATACAACAGCTTGTTAACGGTTTCACTATCAGATAAGTGTTTACTTAATACGACAGGTTGTGAATGGCCTCAATAAACTGGTAAGTGTTCACTAAATACAACAGCTTGTTAACGGTTTCACTATCAGATAAGTATTTACTAAATACGACAGGTTGTGAATGGCCTCAATAATCTGGTAAGTGTTCACTAAATACGACAAATTGTGAAGGTCTCAAGAATCAGGTAAGTTTTCAACTAAAAACATAAAAACAATATGTTGTGAACGGTTTCAAAAATTAGGTGAGTGTAAACTATATACGAAAGGTTGTGCATTGACCTCAAAAATCAGATAAGTGTTCACTAAATGCGACATATTATGAACAGCTCAATAGTCAGGCAAGTGTTTACTAAATACAACAAGTTGTGAATGGTTTCAATCATCAGGTAAGTGTTAACTAAAGAGAACAAGTTGTGAACGCTCTCAATAATCAAGTTTAAGGGAGATTATAGAACATATGCTTTGTACACAAGTTTAAGGACCAACGATATTAAAGATATACTTAATAAGAAAAACAAACTTAAAGGGGATTTTAGGTTACACAATAAAAGTAAGTATTTTGCAATGCCGTAACTAGTGATCTAATATTAAAAGTGGCAAGTAATATTCATGTTCTGACATTCTAAGAAATTCACGCCCGTCCGTCCGTACGTCTACACGTCGTTCTCAAACTAGAGACAGCTTTGGTAATTTGTTTCTTCAAAACTTTACAGACATGCTCAGAAATGAACACATTTATGAAGGGTGGACAGGGGGTGTCTTTCTCCTCTATCTCGCCCCATTGCTCCTTTCTCCCGTACCTTCTCTCCTTTCCGGCTATATTGCTATACCAGGACAAACTTGAACTTTGGGCCCATTTTGTTCATCTGAATGTGTGTCTCCTTTTTTCTTTTCTGTGCCGTATGGATGTGATGTCTTGGTATCTTTGTGTTTCCGATGTTTTCGTATCCATTATATTATTCTTTTATAGACGGGTGGTTCAGATTTCACTCACTTCATGAAAAACTTGTGCGTTGTTTATTTTGGTTTTCAGAATGGTATGTTTATTATTAGTTAGTATTTTGATAGGTAACAGTACTGGAAACTTCAAATAAACAGAAAGATGGTGAAATAGCTAGCTTACGAAGCAATGTATCAACATTACAGCATACAGGTAATTATAATTACTCCATTTATTCTCTCTTCTGACAACTTTTCGGCATTTTTTATACTTTACTATTTGAAATATTCACCAGTGGTTTCCACACTGTGTCCAACCGAGTACGGCAACGGTTGTTTGGTAACTACTTCCTGCTTTTAAGAAAATTAAAATATGCATAAAAATTATTTTGCACTCAGAATTTAACACATATAAATGTTTACTCAGACAAAGATAAGAAAATAATTCATTTATTTGCTTGCAAACAATGTAATTACAGAGAAATTAAAATGAAAGTGTGCATGTTTGGTACAATGTAATCAGTAAACAAATACCAAACACGTACACTTTCACTTTTAGTTTGCGGCTCATGATTCCTTTACTTCAGAATTTAAAATTTATCTAATTTTATTCTAAATTAGATCCTCAAGTAACCAATATGATGATTATTAATCAAAATACTTAGTAAAAATTAACAGGAAGTACATACCAAACAATCGTTGTTCTCGTACATTTAACATAAATGATGTAATCAGAAGGTCAGTCAGGATGATCGCGGCAGCACAATATATTCTAGCTAACTCTAAGAAAGGTCTCTAAATATATATGATAAATTATTGGTAAAGATAAGACAACCAGCAGAGCGACGCTTTTATATTGTTGTAACAACCCTCTGATGTCCACAGCAATATTCAACGGATTTTATACTTTGTAAATCAAAGACGGCCTCTGGCACATGTTTTGAGAAGCAGAGTTCATAGCTTTTTGCGAGCAATGCAAAATTGGAGTTAAAAACATTGTCAAAAAGTATTACAATACGTCGTTTTCGCAATCCATGAAGTCTCCTGTCGGGCAGAGCAGTATTACAGACATTTTAATTCAATGTCCATGACTTCACGTACTTACAAAAAAGGCGGCAGAATACCGAAGGAACAAGTATCACACTGAGCATGTGGAAGAGTGATCTTAATGAACGCCAGTATAATCATATTTCTCGATGCAAGCAGAGTATCTTGTCGATATCTCCTATTACGTAAAGCTTTTCTGGATCTCTAAGCAATTTCTGTTATTTGTTAACAACATTTCCGTAAAAACGGGGATTAGAAATACCCTTAGTAATAAGCTATTCGCGGGAAACACCATCTTTAGATATCAAATGTCAATATCTTATATTTATTTAAAATGTAAAAAAGGTTCCAAAGTATCTAAAATTTTTGTTCCTTATCACTTTTGCAACATTTTCGTTACAAAAAGGTGAACTGATAAACACATGTGCTTTAAATCTTTTGCCAGATTTACAGACCACGCCGAAATTATGCAAGGGAGATAATTTGATAAAAGATATCACTAGAGAAATTAACATTCCGAATATTTTCTCTCTTATTTAAACGGTGACCCATATTTTTAATTTTTTATGTGTAAACTATATAATGGTTTCAAACCACACGCAAAGTATGAAAAAAAAATCTATAATAAATTCTTTAAGCGATCCTCTCATATAATCATTTTTCCTATCATTTCTATGTAAATCTTAAATTTTCAATTTCGGTTTTTGCGCTTAAATGCACGGTGACCCCCAAATTTTATTTTATATTTTTAACAATTATACAATTATGTTTCTACACAGAAAATTTCACAAAATTCTATAATAGGGGAATAATACCCTGCAGACACCCTAATTAAATCGTCAAGAGTAGAGCAAACGCCTGCATATCATACTAGTTGAGAAATATACACCCCGTAGAATGGAGCTAGAGGAATGTCGCCCTCCAGAAAAGGGAAATTAGTAATATAATGAAATCAGAATCGCCCCTTTTATCATATATTTTAGTTTTTATTTTACCAGAGTTAATAGTGATAGTTTGATCAAGAAAGGAGCAGTATTTTGTGGCTAAATGACGTCTACATAATCTAAACACTGGGAATTGTCAATAGTATGATATCTTCAATCTACCTGCTGTTATCATTGAAAATAGAAATATGTTTATCGCTGTTTTGTATAGTTCCGTTTTTGAAGTTACTTCGTGAAGTCTCGTTCGTATCAGAAAAAGACCTGCAATGAGAGTTGCGCGATTTGTACCCATGGGAATACCTATGACCTGTTGATAAATAGTGTTGCCAAAACGAACAAAAATGTTGTTATGTAAACGATTAAGAACATTAATCATATTGTCACATGTCTGGTAACAATGATTATCGCAGGTGATATAAGGGAGAAATCTTTTCTTTTTGTTAGAACAAATGAATTTTAAAGACCATATAATAAGTTGTCCCAATTTTGATTTTATCAAATTAACCCCATTTTTACACCTCTAGTGACCTCAAAGCAGTTTATGCACGTCACATCAGAATACATTTTAGTAATAAGCTCTGAATCTACTCAAAATGTCTATTCTCATTTGTGAAAAAAAGACATAATAAAGATCTGTCAAATCATGGTGACGACCGGATAATTTCTGTAGTTATAATTGCAACAGTGATTGAAAATAACTATGTAGACGTTATTTTTTGAGACAGTAATTTCGCTTCGTTAACAAAATCGCTGTACAAACCACTGACACGACAATAGCGAATGAGTTTAGAAATGTAGATGCCATATGCTAAGGATGTGGGAATATTACTACTGAAAAACGGAAAATTACTATTGGAAAGTCGAAATCATCACGATTGTTGTAAAGTTTTGTTTTCGGACGGCCAGGGTTGTCATTATAGGAAAGAACATCATCTATATAGCGAAAACTAAAATTAAAGACCTGGCTAGCCTGTTGTCTTTTTTTAACTAGCCATACGAATAAAGAAAAAAAATCGACTGAAAGTGGCGTACAATTATTCCCCATAGGTATTCCTATTGTCTGGTGGAATTCTTGCCCCCAAATTCGACAAATATATTATCGATTATAAATTCCAGCATCGCGATGACACCCCCCTCTGTATACTTTATATTATTGTAAGAATTGTTAATACGTACACTTTTAGGTCAAGAAGCATGGAGCAATGGCCAGTTGATACATATTATAATTGTTCAACACTTTCATACGAATTTGAAACTCCCTTTCTTGGCTTATCATCGTGTCTACTGATGGACTACGTTTAGGAACTGTGTAGAAATCAGGCCAATGAAATTGTCAAGAGGTGATTGATGGATTGACTGATAAGATAGAGTTTTTAAAATGTCCAGTGAGCAATATTTTAACTATATCAGGACGAGAACAAGTGAAATACAAGTAAAAGAAGAAACAAATAAAGGTGGAAGGCACAACCGGGGCAACAAGTTTTGATTGCCACTGGAACTGAAGGGAAGAAATGGGTAGGGACAGGAAATTTAGCATTCTTTACGAGAACCAGTGACTCTTCTATCCGTAGAAAAATACAGAAGGGGTCTTTTTACTGCGTGGAGCGTAGCGTTTCTCGACAAAGTTCGACTACTATGGTTCTTGGCCAGGCTTTTCGTATTATGACCTGACTACCACGCATAGACAGGACATTTCCCTATCCACCAGCTGTGGACGCGCCCGGTAGTTCTGTAGCCTGAGCCTCTGATACCCGATTTATGAAAAGTGAAAAAAAATGACCGTGTTTTGTAAGATTGTATTTCTTTAAATTTAACAACCTAATAGTTTTTATTTGAAGCTCGCCTTGTGCACATAATAACCGTTGCTCGTGAATGGTGATTGATTTTGATATATTCCTTTAGTTTCAGTGTTACAACAAGCCAGTTTACCAGTAGCATTCTACGCCTTCCGTGGTACTAACATCGTTATAAGTTCTGTCAAGGCACAGCAAACAATAATTTACGACCGGGTAGATCTAAACATAGGCAACGGCTACAATGCATCTAATGGAGTATTTACGGCACCTTATTCAGGAATCTATATTTTTACTATCGCTACAGGAGCACATGATAATGCTCATTCTACAATAGAACTGGTCCAGAACGGAATAATAAAGGACATATCATGGGCAGATTCAATGGACCATGGTGATAGATCGGAGGCAACCACTACAACACCATTAAAGGTTACAAAAGGAGACACTATTGTGGCCAGAATTGGCAAATACTTTGGAGGGAATTACTTGGAGAGTAATACGTACATTCGATGCAGTTTTTCTGGGGTTAAAATTGATAATTGAAATTATTAAACATAAAATCACAATTTTACTGTTTTACCATATTACAAAGAGTGAACCCCTGAAATAACACTGGGAAGCTTACTGGTTAGTAAAACGGAAATGTATGCAACACAAATATAAGACAAAAAATGCAAAAATAACTGTAATTCTATTTATTATTTTTGTTTGTTTAATTACGATTTTAACACATTTGCAGAAAAAATGAACATGTATCGCAATAATTTTCATTTAGTACAGACAGTCATGCATATTTACCCGAACGTTAAATTGGTGTGCCCCCCTCTAGGATGCCACCGCTTTACTCGGTAACACGGAGCATGAATTCATTGATTATTTGATGCAATATACAAAGATTACAAACCAACAATTGGTTATTGGTTATATTTAGTAGCAGTTCTGAGCAACAGACAAAGTTTTGATTACATTGCTAGTCAAGGATTTTAATTACGTTTATGATCATTCCCATTCCTTTGTTTTCTTTTTAATTGTCCCGTTGTTGTTTTTTTCATTGATTTCCCTGTTGTTATTTTTCTCATTGATTTGATTCAATCGTATTTTATTGCTCAAAATGGATAAGGCACAAGTTAATCAAACTTAGATCGTCTTCTCCTTAAATACACTATAATACAATAGTATGCAGGCATGAGAGTTCACTAAAAGAGCAAAAAAGTATTTTTTAGAGCAATAACAAGAGGGTAAGAAAAGAAAAAAAGATACTACACAGCATTTGTGCTTGCATGATTGTGTGTTTGTGTGTGTGTGTGTGTGGATCATACATGTAAGTAAACTCGACTTACAATCATACTACAAGAAATCTTTGAGATTTTTTTACATATTCAAATACTACCTGAAATTTTCTTCATTTTCGTGGTTTGAAAGAGTTGCACTACCACTAATTAAGAGCTTTCAGTTTATGACAATCAGGCAACCAGGCTAGTTCATTTACTAAGACATCACGTTGATCTAAATATAGTGGACATTCAAAGAAAAAAAAAACAATATGCCCCGACATTTTGTCGCGGGGGCATAAAAATATGTTTGTAGTCTTCACGTGGTGCCCCACAACGACATGATGGATCGGATATTACGTTTATTTTATGGAAGTCATTATTAAGGAATGTTGCTGAACATCCAAGTTATGCTAAATGATGTTAAGCTTTCGTGCATGGTCAAAAGTAATAGTGGTCTGGGATTACAGCCCTTTTATCTCTGGAGTTTTCTTTATGATAGATTATCTACATGACGCGTATTTCAGTCCATGTTGTTTCACTGTCTGATAGTAGATGGAATGTAAGATTCACTTGTTAAAGATAATCTACAAAAAGGGACAGTAATATCTTGGCCATTTCTCAGGGATAAATACTCGTGATTTGTATACCTGGCGGTATTAAATTTTTTAGGTAAAAAGGAGCATTGCCATTTTGGATGTTATAGAACATATGTAGTTTACGTATATTACGACGGGTTTGTAGTGGTTCCCAACCAATTTCCATGTATATTTCAACTTTACTTGTAAAAATTGGAAGACTTATTACTATGCGCGCTAATTCAAGTTGCATTTGCTCTAATTTGTTTGAATTTCCAGTTCCACAATTATCCCATAATTCACTAGCATATTCAAGAATTGGACGAATATACACTAAATAAAGTTTTTCTAGATTTGGCATTTTAGTTAACATAAAATATTTAAATGTTTTGACACTTTATATCATTTTTTCAATATGTATATACAATTAAGCATCTGCACTGAAAGTAACTCCTAATATTTATGCGATTGTGCGACATGGATAAATTTCCCATTGAATATGAAGTTCATTTCTGGAATTTCTGTATTTGCAAATACATGTACCATTATCTCTGTTTTTTTTGGGGGTTAAATGACAAAAGCCATTTTTGAGACCATTCATTCAGTGCATTCAAATCATGCTTAATAACATTTTGTATTTGTGATTAATCATCACTTGTTGAGCTGAAAGAAGTGTCAGCAGCAAATAGTCTGTTTAACGATATAAGTGTCTCAGCTATATCATTAATATAAGTAATAAACAATAAAGGTTCCAAAACGGACAATTGGGGCACACCGGCTCTGATTGAATGGAGGGTTAAAGAAGAGCTTTTATCAACAACTAGATGTGTTTACTCTGAAATAGATAATTACTAAGCCATTTGTGCAAATTACTATTTATTCTTTACGATTTCAATTTATATAAAAGACATCGATGCCAAACTTTGTCGAAAGCTTAGAGAAGTTGCAGAACACAATCAGAACACAATCAATGATTGTCCCGTTGTTGTTTTCTTATTGCTTGTTTGGTTGTTTTCTCATCTTTATACCCCCGCTTTAGCGGGCGGTATATGGTGATCACGGTGTCTGTTTTTTGTTTTCTTAGTAATTGTCTTGTCGTTTTCCGTTGTTTGCTTATTGTTTCTCTTTGTCTCGTTATTGTTTCTCTTTGATTGTCTTGTTGCTGTCTTCTTATTGATTGTCTTTTTTATGTTTTCTTATAGATTGTTCTGTTATCGTTTTGTCGTTGATTGCCTTTTTGTTGTTTTCTTTTTGATTATCTTGTTGTTTCTGATTGATTGTCTTGTTGTATTTTACTCATTGCTTATCCAGTTGTTGTTTAATCTTTGATCGTCTTGTTTTCTCATTGATTGCTCCGTTGTTGTTTTTTCATTGATTGTCGTATCGTTATCTCTTTGATTGTCCTGTTGTATTTTTTCTTATAAATTGTCTTTTTGTTTTTCTTGATTGTCATGTTGTTTTTTGCTCATTAATAGTCCTGATGTTTTTTTTCCAATTTATTGTCATCTTGTTTCATTGATTGCCCTGTTGTTGTTGTTTTTTTCCTTGCTTGTCCTGTTGTTATTTACTGATTACTTGTGCCGTTTTTGCTTTCGATTTAATTGTTCCGTTGTTGTTTTTTTCATTTATTGTGCTGTCAATTTATGATTGTCCTGTTCTTGTTTTCTTATTTATTGTCTTGTTGTTTTTCTATAATTGTCATGTTGTTTTTTTCCATTGATTATCCTGATGTTGTTTTCAAATTTATTGTTGTTTTCTAATTTATTGTCCAGTTCTTTATCATTGATTGCCCTGTTGTTGTTTTTCTCATAACTTGCACTATTGTTATTTACCCATTGCTTGCCCTGTTGTTATTTACTGATTGTTTGTCCTGTTTTTGCTTTCGCTTTGATTACACCGTTGTTACTTTTTTCAATGATTACCATGTATTGTTTTCTCATTGATTGCTCCGTTGTTGTTTTTTCATTGATTGTCGTGTCGTTTTCTCTTTGATTGTCCTGTTGTATTTTTTATGGTCATTTTGTTTTTCCTTGATTGTCGTATTGTTGTTTGCTCATTGATAGTCCTGATGTTTTTTTCCAATTTATTGTCATGTTGTTTTTTCATTGATTGTTATGATGTTGTTTTCTCGTTGATTGTTCTATTGTTGTTTTCTAATTAATTGTTTTCTTATTGATTGTCTTGCTGTTGTTTTGCTCATTGCTTGTCCTGTTGTCATTTACTCATTTCTTGTATCGTTTTTGCTTTTGCTTTGGTTGTCCTGTTGTTGTTTTAGACTCTGAAGTATTTTTATTTCTTGTATTTCCTGCGATTTTTAAAACTTGTAAAATCTGAAAAAAACATAGTATTTAAAAAAATGAAAACATGACAATAAATTTTGAACTTATAATAGCTGAATGACTTAAATTTAACGTGTACTGTGACATGGGAGGGTGAAACTGGGTACATGTATTATGAAATACAAAAATTGTGTTATCACTGAAAACAGATGATTTTTTTTTTATGTTGACTGCAACAGTGAATGATCACTATTTGTATGAAATGAAATTAATATGCTTAATTACAAAAGGACCGAGGACGGATAGAAAAACATAAGAACAGCTCAATTCGTTGTAAAGAACGACTTTGTGTCAAAAACATACTTACAAAAAGAAAAAAAAACAAATTCTAAAATTTGTACAACAAGTTTGGATCAGAAAAATATGATTCTTGAACTTCAGAAGTAATATAACCTACGTTTAAATATGAAAAAGAAAGGAAATGGGGTAAGTTTCAAGGAGACAACATCCCATCTCCAGGTTAAAACGACCCAACATAAAGCATCTAGATTGAATGAAATTTTTGGTTTCCTGATTGATTGGAAGTTCTAAGTGAAAATCTTCTGTATAATTATAAAAGAAAAGATAATAGGAAACGCCTGACCGAAAGGCACCATCAAATGCCACAATCCACAAAGGCACTGCACAAGAAAAACCCCAATAAAAGACAAAATACAATCATAAACAACGACAGGAATCCGGTATAGTCGAATTGTGTACCGGCACTAGCGAAAGCTAACGGTATGGTTGAACCGGTTATGGGTACCAAAACCTGTTGGAAGTCATGAGAGTCTTCTAAAGATCTATTCAAATGTCTCAAATTATCACTTGTTTTTGAAAAAGGGTGGATTAGTTTTCAGAAGGTTAAGTAATTGGTTAACAAGAGGTCAGCCAGGTTTATAAGCCTGAATGTTTACCTACGGGAAGGATTGACAAACATTATGTTTGCCCAAGAAGTCATTCAACGTCACTCTGTTTTTTTGGTATTTCTACGAAAGCCGGATAGTGTCAATAGATTTTTTTTTTATTTTCTCAGTAAAAAAAATCTCACAAAAACAAAATTATCTCGTTATTTCGAATTAAAAATATTTTTCTCAGAAAAACAAAACTTATTGCGTTATAACGCGATAATTATCTCGTTATTTCGAATTAAAAATACTTTTCTCGGAAAAACACAACTTATTGCGTTATAACGCGATAATTATCTCGTTTAAACGCAACAGTTATCTCGTTATAACGCAATAATTATCTCGTTATTTCGAATTAAAAATATTTTTCTCAGAAAAACAAAACTTTTTGCGTTATAACGCGATAAGTATCTCGTTTGTACGCAATAGTTATCTCGTTATTACGCAATAATTATCTCGTTATTTCGAATTAAAAATATTTTTCTCGGAAAAACAAAACTTATTGCGTTATAACACGATAATTATCTCGTTTGAACGCAATAGTTATCTCGTTATTACGCAATAATTATCTCGTTATTTCGAATTTAAAAATATTTTAATCGGAAAAACAAACTTAAGCGTTATAACGCGATAACTCGTTTGTATAAAAAATAAGGTACCACAGAGCCACGTACATTCATTTAGCGGCCCCTGTCCAGTGTGTTTCGGCAGCTTTTCGTAAATAGATGAAACGGATGATATTCTTTTGA